>JANHGN010024918.1:35306-64889 GCA_024605025.1 Megaceryle maxima
GATGAAGGTGTAATGTGCTTTTAGACTTCATGTAAAAGTACAAGCATTTGTAGACTAGCATTCTAAGGGATGGGCCCAGAAAGTTGGTGTGTCCTGCACAGGAGGAGCATGAGGAATATTAGCCATGGGCTTCATGCAGCACAGACTGATACCCTGCTTCCTTAAATGTACCTGGCTTTCATTCATTTAGCTTGCTCTGATTTCCAGAGGATCCAGAGTTCCTTTTAATTTTCATTAGATGTGCCTACCCTCTTCTCCAGTGGCTTAGCAGAGCACTCTCTGGTTTTGTCACTCATTTTAACATTTCAGGTAATGAATGTTAACATAGTAAAGGACTGCAGTAATGCTGCTTTAATTGACACCATTCCTTTAATCTCATCAGAGTGCGTAGAGCATTCATTTTGATAAATACAGCATTTGATGATTATATTGTTACCTTTAAAAGGTGGTTAAAATTTCTGGTTTTAGTTGCTGTACTCAGGTAACTTTTGGTGACTTTTTCTTCTTTTTTTTTTTTTTTCTAGATATAGAAAGTGGTCTCTCAAACTGGATTAGAGCAACCTGTTGATACTTTTATTTATACCTTTTTATTTTTGTATTTGACTTAAAGTGCCATGAAAAAATTTGCATATTGCAAGGTGGTTCTTGCCACCTCTTTGGTTTGGGTCCTTCTGGATATGTTTCTATTGCTGTACTTCAGTGAATGCAACAAATGTGATGAGAAAAAAGAACGAGGCCTGCCAGCTGGAGATGGTAAGTTTTCTACTTGAATAATTTTTAAATTATGCTCATTTAAAGTTGCACTCCTTTTAAACAATTGATTTTAATTTTTTTTCTCCAACAATATAGTATTTCATCAGCAGTCAGTGTTTGAGAATGTCCTATGTTTCTTTGAATGACTAGGAAATAGGCATGTTGCCTGAGATATATGTTGCAGATTTAAATGCTTAAGATGTAGAATTAAGCAGTACTGTATATGAAAAAAACCCAAAAAACTATTGCAACAAGGAGTTTAGGAATGTAAGCTATGTTACTGTAGTCTAAAGTATGTTCTGAATTTCCACCAGTGAAGAAGCAAAGGCACTGTTAACTTCACTAGACTTGATAGTAAAACAAACCAAACCAACAACCAAGGTTAGTTGTCCCCCTGGCCCCACAGAAAAAACCAAACTAACAAAATCCCATGTAAGCCAAAATTTGTCCAGTGACTATAGCAATAAAGTACAGTGAATATTGTAATAAATTTATTAATAGAACTAGAATAAACCTGGATGTAAAAGTGATAAATACATACACAGAGACATATGCTTATGTATGTAACATTTTCTTTGAAGTGAAGGATGGATTATTCAATACTAAGATCTTCAGATAAGCTTTCAGTTTTGTTACTGCTGTCTTAGTTTTTGGGTACCAGTTAGATGAGCTGAGTGTGGTGTTTTGATGTTGTGTGGTTTTTTGTTGTGGTGGTGGTTGTTTTTTGGGGGGTTGTTTTTGGTTTGGTTTTTTTTGTTTGTGTGTGTGTGGTTGGTTGTTGGTGGTGTGTGTTTTGTTTGTTTGTTTGTTTTGGGTTTTTTGTTTGTTTGTTTTGTTTTGTTTTGTTTTCCTGAAAGCCAGTACCATTTCTTTTATTCTAGGGAGGCCATTATAGTTGATCACATGGGAGAAAGGGTCAAGGCAGAATTCCTGTCCCTGTAGTGTCTCAGCACAAGCATTTAGAACTGCAGGCAGCTGCTGCCTCCAGTTCATTTGTTAAACATCTAATTTTGTAGTAGGGTGTCTTTTCCATTTTCCTTGAAAAGGCTGTGGCTATATGTTTCACTGCTGCTATAGGAAACTTATGCAGTGATGCTCAGTGTAAAGTTTGATCAGCCAGCTATACTTTCCATGACAAAAGCCTTTTTTGTTTTTTTTCTTATTCTTCTTTTTTTTCTCCTCCTGTGGAGCTTTTATCAAAATGTACTTTTCCCCTTCACCTTTTCCGTCCTTATTCATTTCCATAATTGACAGTTTTCTTGATTCAGCATAAATTATGTAAGTGTTCTGAATTTAATAGTCTTTTTGTCCATGTCACTCTGGTATATAGCTTCTTTTTGCAATTAGAGGAAGAATTACATGACATTTAATGAACTACTCTACATATTAGTAAGTTTTTCTGAAGAGTATGTAAGTTTTATTTTAGGCTGTGCTTGCTTACTTGGAAAAATTAGTCTTCAGATATTTCAGCAGGAGCAAAGGATTTTGAGGATAATTTCGGGCAGTTGATGCTTTCTTGATGTCAGAAGGGATGTTTCCCTTAGTTTTTTTAATACAGAAAATGGAAGGGTTTTTTCAGCACGAGATGTAAGGCCATGCTCTAAATTGTCTCTGGGAAAAATCTTTATCCTTGGTATGGATGGCATAAGCTACTAGCATCTTAGATCATGAGCTTCAGCTTATGTGTCTAATATTGTATTGTTTGTATACCACTGCTGTATTTTACAAATTGCTCAAAATAAGAAATAGTAAAGGAATGTGAATCTGTGGAAAAATCTATGTACGTGATTATGGGGAGTTGTAAGAGGAATGAGATAAAGGTCTTTCTGCTGGCTACCATAGAGATTGAGGACTGGTAGCTGAAATGATGTGAGTGAGGGGGACAAATAACGGAGATGAGGGGATAAAAGGTGAAGAGGAAAAGGAACAGTCTCTTACAAGGCTGTAAGAGACCTGAGGTGGAGATCTTCTGGGCAAAGGGGGACTGGCATGGGGTCTGGGTAGTAGGACACTGGGGAACAGAACTGATAGCAGAGGAGGGATAGTGGGAATCTAGTGGCTGTAATTGTGTAGGATGATTTGGCAGTAGACTTAAGCTCTTGCACACCCTTCCACTATGGCAGAAGACAGTATTAGCTCCAGGAGACAGCCTGGAGAAGCAGGATCAGAACACCTGGCAGGGTTGAATTCAGTGTCACTCTGTGGGAGATGGGAGGGAGCCTGTGCTTGTCCTGGCTGATAGTGCTGCTCTCTTCTGTCCACTGTGACCACTCCAGCCAGGTGGGAGTGTCAGGGGAAGCTTGCTTCAGTGCTCAGCTTTGAGCTACCCAGCTGACCTGGGTTGTGCGTACCCCTTGCCCAAACTGTCACAGGTGTTATTTTTATTGGCACATCTACTGGGTGGTGATTCCCTTTTTGTCATTCCTGACGGTTCATCAGAGTGATAGTTGGTGGAAGGCTGTTGCTGTAAATTGAAATGTTGTTGGAAAGAAAATCACTGAACCTTAGTAAGAATCATCAGTGTTATGTAGTCATTTTTTCCAAACCTGAAATTCATACAATAGCTAGTTGAGCTTTATTCCTCTGGATGTGGATCCAGCATTACAATTTAGATTTCATAGCATTGAATAGAACTTACTGATAATTAAACAAGTTTTAGACTTAAGGAAATGCTTCAGGCCATTCTCTAGCAATATAAAAAGGGACCATTCCTGTAAACAAATAATACCCAGATAGTACTGTGGCTTTACTAATAATGATTTTTGTGTGTGTGTGTTTGTAGTTCTGTCTTCTTTCTGTAAGAATCCTGTATGTCAGCTCTAACATATTGATTTAAATGAAGATCTTAAGTCCTTCCTTACCCGAGTTATAGTCTTCTTACAGGTATGACTGCCAAGGAACTTCCAGCTTTGGCACTTGATGCAGGTTCTAAATAAACTTCCAAACGTATCCTTTTTCCTGTTTCTTCCTTCAAGGGGCATTCCACTTGTGTAATGAATAGAAGCCCTGCAAAAACAAAATAAAAAAATTCAGATGTAGGATTGGTATTGCAACAGTCTTGTGATCTCAGCTACTTGCTATATACACTGTTCTTGGGGCAATGACAAATTTAAACTGGGATCAGCCACTTTTGTCAAGTGCCATTCAAGGCCTTGTGTTCTGAAGGTCGAGCTCTTTGGTAAAGATGGAATCTCTTAAGTTGTGACTTGAATATTCTCATCTCTGTAAAAAAAATGTTAAGAAAAAGGAGCAGCTTCAAAATCTAAAGCACAGATTTAATTTTTGAAAATATGAACTGTTCATCATAAATCAGGCTTGTTTTATTAAGGCTGCAGTATGTGTAAGAGATAAAACTTCTCTGAACTTTTACCTGTCCAAACAGCTTTCTTGTAATTGTGCTGGTTCCTTCAATTGTGTCTGGACTTTGTTTTGGTCAGTTTACATTGTTATAGCCCCTGAAGACATGTAACAGAAGAATTCATCCCTTTTCTAGCTGTAGATGGTCTTAGATTTTTTTTTCAAGTGTCTGTTTCTCATCAAGGATAATGCCTGGTAAAAAGGAATTTGTAGTCCATAGACATAAAGAGTTCCTGATTCTTAACAAAGATCTGGAAGAGATCAAGCCCTCTTTGAAACTAATGGTTTACTGATACAAATGAGAAATGTCTGGAAAAACATTGCTAGATTTCCCATTGGATCAGGTCATGATCATAGTTAACTGATAAAAGAGCACTGCGGTTTGAATTTTTAACAATGTGTATTAGTCATTTTAGGAGAATGTTGTTGGTTTGTGTTTATATGAAAACTAGATGCTTTTGTTGGAAAAGAGGTATCATAAATACAGAAACCCGAGAGAAGATGGTTAACTTTTCTTGGAAAGTCATCTCTCTGCCTGCACACCAAGCTTGCCTGTGTTTCCATTTAGGGAGTTCCATGAAATATCTGATCTAGTTGGCTGTTGATGGATTTTGTGCAAAAGAGAGTATTTTATTTAAGTAAAATGTGTAATCAAGTAGTTTATATTTCCTAATGAAATTTAAAAATTGAACTGATGAATTTGTGCAATGTGTACACTTACATTCAACTCACTAAAATGTGCTAAACTAACACAGAACATCAAGATCAGCAAATAGGAAAGATGAGTTTTTAGTTAACTTATCTATTCAGTTTAAGTGGTTTGGTCAAAGTTAAAAAACAACAGGAAGTGTAAATGAAACAGGAAATTATTTTGTCTGCCAAATAGCAAATATGATAGGATAAAGCAATTGCACTTCAGAATGCTGAAAATAACCCCCCTATATTCTGATAGGCTTTTTTTAGTCATTTTAAGTACATCGAACACTCACCATTTAGTCATTTTTTTGTCCAAGTGAACCTATATACTAATTATTATACACCTACTAAAAATAGTTACAATAACCCATGTAATAAGATGAATATATTAAATTAAGCTCAAATAATTCCTTTATTGTATACCATAATTTTATGGTAGTTACTCCTCAAAAGACACAAATTCTCATTTAAAAGGTTATGCTAATGCAAATCAGCAACTTGCAATGTGAGTTCAACCTTACTTTCTTAAGTGGCAAAGATTGAAAGCAAACTGCTTGCTCATTTTAGCCTGTGTTAAAGCAAGTGCCTAAATTGCTCTGCTCAGGATCTGCTTGGACATACTTATTTTATTAGTTTGCAGTGTCTGAGTGGCTGTCTGGCAAATTCTAGAATGATATAGATCAGCTGGCAGTCCAGGGGAGTTGTGGTAAAAAGAAAGCATCTCTGGTGGGAGGATTTTTTTCTGCTAAATGTTACTGCATTAACACAACTGATGCAACTGCTGCAGGTACTTGAAAATGAAAGTTTCTTAGGGAGCACGTTGTGCTTGTAACAGATGAACGATAAATGCAAAATAGCAGAATGTTTCAGTTATTAGTATGTATATACTTTAAGTCTTCGTGTTTCAGCAAGAATGGAAGGCTTGGCCTTTCTAAAAAATTTTTTTATTATTCCTTACATGGGTATTTGCCCTTTCCATAAATTTCAGTTACACTGTGCTGTTGTAGATGCAAATTAAAGATATTTTGAAGCCAAGCTTATTACTGAGAGCTTTGGTGCCTTTATTTTAAAATACTTCTTTTTCCTCTCTTTAGATCTTAAATTGCTATTTTTTTAATTAGAATTTGTACTGAATTTTCAGAGCAGTAATGTATTTTAAATTCAATATTCGAGCATTTAAAACACTTCAGGAGGAAAGTAAAGAGGTATTTGTAAAGAAAATGTAACACTTATTTTGAAATGTTTTGGTTTTTCACTACTTTTGTTTAAAACCCCAAATAATTCAAGAGTGTGGATTGCCTTTTTCTTTCCTCTCTCCCTCACTGGTTTGATCAGATATTTGATATTTAAGTTTTCTTTGGTTTAAACGTGTCAGGTGTTTGTTTCGAGTACTAATGTCAAATTCCAAAATGTAATTACGTTTAGTAAAAATAATGTTAGTAACACCAAGAGAAATTATTTCTAAACTGTAAATGCCAATGCCATTCTGTCAAAATAAAAATGTGGAAATAAATTTAAACAAAGTTACACTTCTGCTTTAATCATTACTAAAATCCCCATAAAGGAAAATTCAACTTCTCCTGAAAAGCTTGTGTGTGCAACCTGGGATATAAATGTCTGCTGTTCCAGTACTTTTACAGTAAAGTCAGTTAGGATATGATGATGGATAGATATAAACCCTTACTGTTTTTTTCAAATTGATTGTGCTGTCTTAGAGTAGCGCTTAATTACCTCTGTTAAACTTCCAAATCTGAAGATTTGTTTTCACTTCCAAAACCTAGGGGGTTTAGAACTCTGTTTTAAACAGGAACACTGCTGCAGTGTAAAATAAACAATACCAAGCATAAAAGTAGTTACCAACATTTTATTTATTCTTAGTTCCAGAACCTGTACAAAAACCACATGAAGGCCCTGGAGAGATGGGGAAGCCTGTGGTCATTCCGAAAGAAGAGCAAGAAAAAATGAAAGAAATGTTTAAAATAAATCAATTTAATTTAATGGCAAGTGAAATGATTGCACTCAACAGATCTTTACCTGATGTCAGGTTAGAAGGGTAAGTGCTTTATGTTGTATTAAAAATGTACTCTACTTAAATGAAGAATGTGTAAAGAGTGATCCAAATCTAGAGTTCAGTTCTGCAAGATATTACTGTTGAAGTGAAAAGTAGGAGGATTTCCTGTATATGTGGTACTTATTTTACAAATAAGGTTGAACAGCAGAAACCAGTTTTCTTCAGTGTTATTTAACTTTGAATCCAATTATAAGTGTGAAACCCGTTCAGGGTATAGAAATTCATTTGGTTGAAAGAAAATAAAGTTAAAACTTGGCACTTCAGGAAAAAAATTCTTCCTTGAAAAATTCAGTCACTGCTTGTATGAAACAGATTACAGCTCTGCATTATATGAAAAAGAAAAAAATTGATGACATGAAATAAACACTTAAAAAATTTCTTACCTAATGAAATGTGCAAAGCCTAATTTAGATTGCATTATAATGTTTTCTAATATCCATCTGGTTTATTTTTGATCTTGCTTCTGAAATATCGATTCTTTCAGAGCTGTTTGAGTCATAAGTAATTAAAAAGAAAATTGTAGCCTTGTATTAAATAAAGCTGATTGCTTTATTCTTCTGGGGCTACTCTGTCAGGATAACTGATGACTCCCCCCACCCACAACCCCTCTTGTTTATGAAAGGGACCCTCAAGTTAAAGCTCATGAAACATGATTTTCCCAATCAATTATCTGTGTTCTCCTACAAGAATCAGATACTACAGAAATCCCATTACTTTAGAAGCTCTGCTGTTACTTCTGTATACATAAGTCCTAGCTGCTGGATTCATTTGTTTTCATTTCCTGCTTCAGAAGATAATATTAGAAGAATGAGATGAAGCTCTGATGTTTTTTGATTTTTTTTTTTAATGACTAGTTCATAGGTACATTCATCTATTGTAATGCATGTGATTCAGTGGAGCATGTGAGTTACTGGTAGTGCTGGTGTTCGTAATCTCACCATATACTTTTCAAAATACAATTTCCTAAGTTTGAATTAATGTAACTTTTCAATTGATTTTCAGATAAATTTTTAGTCAGATTTTATGGTCCCTACTTGTCTGTTTCTCAGTGTAGTGGAAAATACAAATCATGAACTTGCAAGGTTTTTCAAAACTGACAGATGGGTGGGGGGGTTATATCCTTTTCTTTCATGTTATTGCTCTGATCATGATTACAGCTTGGAAATGGGATTTCTTGGCATTTGTGCAGATTCATATGTAGTCTCTGTCCCTTTTATCATACTCTGTATAGGATAAGAAAGTGCCTCCCTGTCAAGTCATGGCTTCCAGTGGTTAAGAATTTATAGTTAGCATTGTCAACTTCTTAGCTGTGAGGAAAATGAGTTTTGCTGGAGAGTTTTGTCCATGCTGGGATGCTAATTTAAGGTGACTTCTCTAAGTTTTATCTGTAAGAGCTGAATGGAAAGAAATAAAACTTTGAGGAAATGATAGTTACGACAGTTGGTCATTTGGAAGGTAAACATAATTCATTTTTCCTTATGACCCTGGAAGTACAGAGAAAACTGAGTGACATCAGTTTATCAGCATTCATATGGGAAAACTTGCACATATATATTCTACCATTTTTCTAGTGCAAGTACAAAGATAAGAAAATAAATTTGTGGCTCTAAGAAGTTAACTTAATATTGCAAGCTTTGTGAAATCTACACTTTGAATTAACTAGAAATAGAATGAGAATTTTTCATGAACCATTAAAAATGTTACCTAAGCATGACTCAAGCTTTTGCAGACAAATGAAATGCCACGCTTTGTAGTAATTGTTTCACAGTGATATACACATTATAAATTTAGAAATGTTGCATTTGTCTCTTTTCTTTTTTCCCCATTTGTATGGGCACAAATACTATCATAGTACATTGTGTGTGTGTGTAAGTGGAAAAATTTTAGGTAAGATCTCAGGGCAGAATTGGATTCTCTGTTTTTGTAAATTGCTGCCAACAATTTTAACCATTTATTTGCCAAGTGCATCTTTAGTGGAAATTTTTGAGAGAAAAATAGTCCCCCAAGACCATCTCCTTCTGTCATCTTTTCAGTATATGCTTTGTAAGGTCACATAAATAAGAAGCTGGGCAGTGTATTAACATTTCCCACCAAATCTGAGAACCAGTACAGTGTTTACAAGGCAATGGTGACTTAATCTGTATGTGTGGATTAATATTACTTTCCAAGAACACTGTAGCCATTTTCAAATTAGTGAAAACTATAAATATGCTTCAGTGTTGTATGTATGTCTTAGGAAGTATAGACAAAATGATCAGAAACACTTTCTGATGCATTACTGGAGTTGCTTCTGTTGTAACTTTTTCTGTCTATATCCCTGCTAATATGGAAACAGTTTGGGGAGGAGAATGGATAATTTTTAATCATTCCTTACCACATTTATATGCTTACAGCACAGCTGCCAGTAGCACTTTCAATTAACATTTTGAAAAAGCACAATATATTCAAAGGCACACTTGGCTCTTCAACTATGTAGTTATTTTCTTCACAGGTTTGCGGGTTGTTTCCTTCAAAATGGTGTGGGAGAAAGTTGTGACTCTTCCAGGTCCTATAATTCCTCAGTGTGTCAGATCTGAAATACAGAAGTCTGTAACAAAGTTTTTCCTAATGGTAAATCATTATAAAACTGGTAGAATTAGGTGTGCCAGGACCAACTTGCATGTATTTAATGGGGATGACATAACCTGTTAGCTGGAGAGCAGCTTTTGAAGTAGTCTACATTATCCTTCACATTAATTTCTAGTTCTGCCCAAACCCCCATCATCTGTGCGAAGGCAAGCGCATTTGTGTACCCACTCAGTCCTCGAGTGCTCGTAGGTTAAGCTCTGTTTAAGTCCCACTCTGGACAAGAAATTTGGCTAAGAAATTTTGTTTCCTTGCTAGAAGAACAAAAATGTAAGCGGTTTTAATAGCTTCTAGGCACTTCTCCAGCTCAGGGAACTCCTCAGTATGAGACATCTACAGAAGCCAAAATCTGTGTTCTGTTGAGCTGTTCCTCAGTCATGTTAACAGGTTTATATTTATTTTTATCATTTGGCACAAAATTACCAAGGCACATAGATGCCTTTAAAATCATTGACATATGCCTGAATTGCTAGTCATTTTGTGCCTGTAAGTGACAACGTTATTCTACTTGCTTTTCTCGGTATCCCAACCGAATAATTGACTTAGCAGAAAAAGCTAAAACAGCAGTAATTTTTTTTTAACCTGGATACTTCCCTGAATCTGGACTGTGGCATGTTAGCATAACCAGCTAATATAACTGACAGTGCCACAACCTCTGGAGGGTGGTTATTGTGGGGGAGAAAGCAGCTGGGGATAGCAGATTGGTTTTAAGTTGTTAATAGAATAATTCTTGTAAGCACATCTTATTCTGGCCTGTGAATCAGTCATCGAAGTGGGAGTTGATTCACAGTTGCCGGGAAAATACGCAGCTGTGGGCTTGACATGACAGCAAAGAGTAAAAGCTGGGTGATTAGGAGCACATTGGAGTCTTGCGTTGATTTTGCTGAAGATGGGGGAGGTGATGAATAAAATAAGTGCCAATGAAATGACTAACATAGGTGTTCAGCTGTCCTATGTGTGTTAGACCAGTATTTAGGCTGGAAAAGCAGTGTGGTTAAATGCATGAAATTTGTATGAGTCACATGACTTGATTTTGCTATCAGTGCTGTTTGAGGTGACTTGTAAAGACGCTTTGCAAAATGAAGAATGAGTACTGTGTTCTAAGGCTGAGCTTTCCAGGCTGTATTCATTGTTTAATAACTCATGGACTATATAAAACATAGGAGGAGACATTTGGGTCCCTGATTAAAACTCCCTGTGAGAGTTTAAACCCAATTGTGACTTTTCTACACTGGGGAAAAAAAAAAAAAAAAAAAGGCATCTTAAAATGCTGCTTTTTTTTTTTTTTTTCTCATCATGCACAAGTGGTCAAGACTGGAAACACTGGAGACTTCTTAGAAGGGTGATGGGCTTCCCCAAGCAGAGCTGCAGCAAGGGCGAGTGTGGATAGTTTTGGGATATCTTAGCAACTCTTTCTCCAAGGCTGTGTTATCTATAGAACTTAGCATAAAAGATCTTCCTTGTAAATTGATTTCTTAGTTGGTATAATTTTGCCAGAATTTAAGGTATCGGACATTTTGTTATACCTTAGTTAGTTCTGCAAAATAATTGGGATCTTTTAATTGTCCTTTTTCAAACTGTCTGTATTCAGCAGGTAGGTATGTTGGACTTTGAGCCATATAGATAGTGTTAGGGTAGAATTAGATTTTTATTTTTTTAGCCAAGTGACCTTACACATTTGAGTGAATTGGGTGTAAAGTCATACTAATTACAACTTCAAACACTTAATAGAAAAATGGGGTGCAGATCTCTAAGATATTAATATTTAACCAGTACAATAATGTAGTGAGTTTAAGTTATTGTAGTCTTTATTGCTGACTCAAACTACCCTGCTCAGTTCCTGATACCAAGCTGACTTTCAAATTTGGGAGGAAGTAGAAAAATTTTTTTTTTCCTGGGATTAAAAGCCATTCTCCTAAGTCTAGTTTACTTCAGTGTTGTGAAGTTCATAGCAATTATGCTGGACTCCTTTGAGTAAGTTCATCTAATTGTCATCTCTTCGCTTAGAACTGTATTTAGATTTAGGCATTGTTAATTACATGATACAATAGAATGCTTTCCAGTTATGAGACTGCAATATGCTTTTCATACATGTGCTTTAAAAATACATTGCTGATTTTAAGCCTGAAATATGTATGTGAGAATACACTGGAGTTTGGATTTTTAACTTCTCAAAACAAATTGATTTGCTGTATACTTATACTATGGTTGAATCATAATATGACACATTCCTCACACAGGGATTGTGTAAATTTTATGAAAGTAGTTTGAGTAAACCTATTTACAGTAAAACTAGTAAAGGCAGACATGCAAGAGCATGCTCTTGAAACTACAGTGTGTTATATTTTATGTTTGTTTGGGTCTTTAAATGGCAGCACAAAATATTTTCTTCTGTGTGAGGCTTCTGAAGGCATGCTGCCTTTGTTTCCCATTATTTTAATTCAGGAGATGAGCTAAGGCAATTGTTTTGTACTGCATGTATTGTGGTGTAAATGTGGACTGCAGCCAAGAGAAGTCTTCTCACCACTTCTGGTGATACCGATCTGACAATTGTGTGGCCTTAGTGTTCACTGACTGGTTGGAGGATTGCATGTTGAAAAGGGGAAGAAAATACATTTTGTTGAATCAGCAAACTGAAGCAACACACCCAGCAGCTGTATGGTTGCCAGTTCTGGTGCAGAGAAAGAGATGAGACAAAACTGTAATGGTGAAAGTTTTGCACCATTGCACCAGATTAGGTCTAATGTGGCAGGAGAAAGAAGAGTTCTTACAGAAAGTGTGTATTAAAAACACTGTAAGGTTTTGAGGATTTAAATAGCTCCATAAATTGTAATATGCTTTGTGAACTTCTGGTATTCATATACCTCTGGTCATAGTGATGTAAAAGATAAAGAGCAAATTTGTCAGCATAGGTGGTGGAGGACCTCAGAAATTTATTCAATATTTTGTTACAAGCTAGAAATCCAGGCTGTTAAACTGGCATCTGTAAAGAAACTTTAGTCTGCTGATCTGGTCACCAGCAATGTAACTTTTGGCAGTGTCGTGCTGGAAGTCTGAAAGCATGTGACATATTAAAGACTTTACAGCTCTTTCATGGAGGAATACTTTTTCATCTGGCTTTTGTGGTTCATACAGCTTGTTACTGGCCCACTGAAGAATCAACACTTGTAAATGTTCATGTTGACTTCATGAGTTAGCTGAAAGAAATTACCTATAAATCTCTTTTTCCTAGAGAAAATTTAGAGGGGCAGTAAGTCACTTTAAAAATCATCTTGCTTTCTGTAAACTGTTTTTTTATATAGACATAAATATATAAACACATGTATATATGCGTACATATATACGTGTGTGTCTGTATACACACACAAACACTTGGCAATTTCATTTTTAGTAATAAGCATTTTCTGCTTTGGATGAGTAGCTGTATCCTGAGCTTTAGTCAAGTTGATAGGTCTAGTTGATGGAACTAGTTTGGCTCGAGAACTTAAGGTTCAATTCCAGTCTTTGAGGACAGAATTGCTTTTGCTTCTGTCAGGAGATGCTTTCCTGGGATCACTTTCAGGATAAGGAAAATAGTCAATTGCAGCTAATTATTTTTATGAAATTCTGCTTGAATTCTGTAACCACAATGGTTTTAAGGACCATTTTGGATTTTGTTTCCAGGGTCTAAAGAAGATTTCTACTTGACTCATGAGATAATGCGACCTTTCTTATATCCAAATGTTTGAGATCAGAAGAAAGGAAAATTTCATACTCTTGATGTCAGGTAAATTATGTAATACTATTGAAGGCAGATATTAAACAGGCCGAATGAAAATGTCTGAATAAGAATAAGGGATTTGCCTGCATTCAGGTCACATGTTCAGAAAGATGAATTGGATTTATGATATGAATTATAGAAACGAAGATGTCTTTCTATACTGAATTGTTTGGATTTGATTGGAAGAAGCAGCTGCAGGGGTAGCGTGAAGTTTTGTTGCAACCTTATCTGCAGCATTTTCTCTTTGTGTGCCCACAAGCTAAAACTGTAGTTGTATGCAGAATCTGTGTAGTGAAAAGTGGTTTGGCATGCTATGACAGTCAGTGATTCTGTCTTTCTCAGAAATATTTCCTTTAGCCCTTTTAGCTCTGTTGTTTCTGTATGAAAATTAAGTCTTTATCCAGCTTGATTGTCTTCAGTTTGAGAGCTTGGGGTCGTCTTAAAATTTATGTCAGAAGCGGATTTAACTCCCTTGCTCATAGTGCTATCATGAGGCTGCTGCTCATATCCAGGAAGAACTAAGCGTTTACCAGAAACACATCACTTGACTTGTGTGCTAGTTGTTCTTGTTGTAGTGTTTTGATGCACTCTGCCACCTCTGCTACTGGGCGTTATTGTCTGAGGGAAATGTAGGTCAGTCTTGGCAGCTTCAGGGTGACTCTCAAGAGTCTTATTTTAAAACTGTTTTCAGCCATGATTTAACTAGAGAGGAGTTTTTGTGTCGGGCATAGCTGTACATAGCTTTGTTATATTAACTTTATTGCAGTCTATAACTTACAGCAAATGGTCAGGTAAACAATGGAGTGCTGATATTTTATGCCACTGCAGCAATATTCATCGGATGTCAGTAAAGCCTATGGCTTCATGAGAGAAGTTCAGATTTCCTGATTTTCCTGTCTATCGATCTGGCATTACCTTTGGTAAACTCAGTAGAAAATAAATGTGTATTTTCAAGTCTAAGGATACTGATGCTAACATCCCAGAAACTCCAATATGTTTTAAAACTGAAGAGTATGCAGTTTGTACTGCGTCAGTTCTGTTAAATAGATTTATTACAGGAGCTGTGCTGTGTAGCATTTCCTGAAAGCTTCAGCTCTAACCTGATTTTCAGCAAGACTTTGATTATTTCTTTGTCAAATTTAAGTTCTAGGACACAGTTTATTTATAACTTCAGCTTCTATTTATAACTGTTGTTTGTAGTATGCAGGACAAAAGATTGTACTGAATTTGTAAAGTGACTACGTATGTTTCCCTACAGCTTTCAAAAATGCACCAGCACTGCGTTATACCACACATGAGCTCTGGCCTGAGCTCTACTGGGATTTCCCAGCTGAGCTGCTTTGTGCCCAGGAGACTGTTCTGCTTGTGTTCTGCCCCTGTCCTTTATCGGAGTGCTCTGGGCTGGGTGCATTGGGCTGGAAAACAAAGATTGCATATGTGGTTTACTGCTGTTTGTGGTTTTGAGCCACTGTAAGTTATTGGACATGCCTTGTAGGCTGGTGTAACCTAGGAGTAAAACTGGTATCAGGTATAGCAAATCATGGCTCAGGTGGTGTCTGAGTCTACTAATTTTGTGATTAGGTTAGCATGAGTAGCCTCATTTTAAAAATGCCATATAAAGAAAATTGTAAATGTTACTTGTCTCCTTGTTGCTCCTCTGTGGAGAATAACCTGTTGACAGCATCAGGAGGGGTAGATATCTACCCTATGGTATTTAGAAATTTAGTATTTATTTTGAATGCAGTATATAATAATGACATATTTCTAGAAAAGTGCCTAAAATTTTTGATGTTTTGCCTCGGTGAATGAGGTTTGTCTTGCTGCATAAACATGATGGTAGTGTATAATTGATTTCCTAAAAAACCTCTGCCCTGTTTGTAGCTTTTTTTGAAGTGTGATTCTTCAGTATTTAAGAGCTATCGGGATATTAAACGCCAGTTTATTCTACTGCATTCAGAAATGATTTAGTGGGACTTTGAAGGGTGTGCAAACAGATCGCTGCTAACATTGTAAATATTTCTTTCCAGATATGACAATATTACACATGTAGCACTCAATCTTAGGTTTTAGGAATAGTTTATAAGTAAATTGATCCATGAATAAAATTTCATAGTATTGATAAAATGCCAAGTACTATTCTGTAATAAGATGGCTGCAAAGTTGCATTTTTTTAAGATAATATTTGAAGTGTTTGTGAAAGTCCCAACAGTAAACAAAGAGGTGTCATTAGGATAGTGAAGGGTGGTGTCCTGAGTTCCTGGCATCTCAGTCTCACCGCTGATGGATAGCGTGGATAAGCCTTATTGATCTCTGGGTCGGGCACTGAGCAGAGTAGATAGGTATCAGAAGAATTTCACCTTCTGAGGAATTCAAATGAAGTATCTTTTAAGATCGTCTGGTAGATCTCTTCTGTCCCTACAGTGATGCAGTGAGTGTTTCTCGTTCCTTCACCAGCATGAGAGAAAAATGAGGCTTCCAGTTCTGCCAGATGTGGAGGAAGGAAAAATGAGTGTCTATGGTTGTGGTGTTGTAGGAGACACAAAATGAAGAGTTGCTTCTTTCTGTGCAAGATTGTGCAGAAGCAGCAATTAAGCTCTGAGATTTAATGGCTTAATTTTATTTGGACAGAATTGCTTTACTTGATGTCTCTTCTGGTTATTTTTGTAATATCTTCTGTGGACGATTTGTACCCTGGGCTGAAAGAGAAAATAGGAAAGCAGTTTATTGAGAGGCTTTTCAGGTACATTTGAAGTAGCACCAGGTAGTTTTCAAGTGACTGTACACAATCCACTGAGTGAAGTTCTCTTTGAGACTTTTTTTTTTTTCCCAACATCTGCCTATCTAAAACATGCAGAGCTTTTATATAAGATTCAGTTAACATCTTCACAAAAAGTCATGATAATGGAGAACCACAGCACAACTCATAGTTGCTTTTGGCCTTCCATTATAAAAACTTTTTGTAATGAATTTTAAACTTTGAAACCAGGCCACAGGGTGTTAGGAACAGCAGTTTGTGTTTATTTTGCTGTCACTATTCTTTAGCAATATACACATATAGGCTAGCATCTTTCCTCTTTCCATTTAGTCCTTTAAGCTTCAATTCAAGTTATGAAGGCCTTGGACCTGTTACACTTCCTTATGCTCCTGGGGAGATACAGACCTAGAAATAAGCATGTAGTTATGTGGACCTGGGCCAAACTACTCTGAATATATGATGCAAAATTGCAATATAGTGAAATTCTGTGAAGAATGTGTATCAGCATCTTACAACTCTACTCTGACCTCTGTCTCTTCATATTTCTGTGGCTCCTTCGTAAAACAACTTAAAAGTATAACTTAATTGATTTTTTTCCAAATATGGGTTTGATGGGGCATTAAAGATCTTGGATAACTCCATTTCCTAATTAATTTTCCATTTTTTCTTCCTAATTACATGAAAGCAAGAAATCAAATATTAGGGAAAATACAATGCTAATGCTGCTGAAGGTGAGGATTTCAGTGCATTGGACAGAGACTTTCTATGAAATGAAGAACATTATTGTTTTGAGCATTGGACTCTGTACAACAAAAAATGTAGAATAATTAGGCTTTTTATCCTGATAATACTTTAACAATCTGGCCTATTTTTTTTTTCCCCTGTGTCTTTAGGTAAAATGACAGTAAATCTCTGCTTGCATTTAAAATGTCTGAAATTTTGGGGGAGTTGCCACACTCTAAATAATTATGGAGTCACATTAGCTAAGAGTTTGTGCGGTGAATGCCATAAATTAAGGAAAGGATGATGCATTCCATGTAAAGTAGACATTCTGAACTGCTATTTGGAGACTTCATTAAATTACTGAAGATGGTATGCCTTCCTAATATTATGCACTCAATTTTAAAACTGTTGGAGGCATGGTCCAACAAGAGGAACATAATGTATTAGTAGTTCATTAAAATTAAAATTGTCCTTAATTCATATCCTATGTGTCATACCCCTCACAGTTATATTCTGCTACTAATGTTGCATAACTCTTTGTTGAAACTAATACTGTATTTTGAATTCTACAGTAATCCTTTTCTGGGGTAATTTATTTTCAAGTGAAAGACAAAAAGGATTCTTAATTTAAATGTTTGTTAGTAAGGATAAAACATGAGGTTTACGTAGAAGGTTAATGCAATAATCACAGATGTCAGCTGTTCTTTTTTATTTGTTTTATGTTCTGCAGCAGTATGTTCTGGCGGGGGGAGAGGGAGGAGTGTTTATCTGTGTTTTAAAAATTAAAACCGGGATTTTTTTTTTATTTGTATGTATTCAAAAAGCTTTGTACAAATATAACTGAAAGGTGTATATGTAGAAAGGCAGGTGAAAGGAGTAGTAAGTCAGATGTCATACTATTAATGCTTTCCTTTATCCTGTCTGTATCAATGAATCTTTCCAAAATAACTTCCCACTAAACACTTTCTTAAGAAGAGCATTCCAACATTCCAAGCCAGTTTTGCTATGAAACACCCTTGTATTTCACATGGCAGCCTTTTACATAATGGAAAACAAACCAGTCTAGGGTCGCTCTGAAACTGTTCTTGATCTCTGCAGATGAGAACAGGCAAGTCTTGCTATGGGAAAGATGTTCAGTTTTCACCTTCTGCAGGACAGGGCTGTGGGAATGGTAGATGGAATGACTTGCAGTGGGGAGGGATGTCCCAAGAGGTTCCCCTTCAAAGACAGATCTTAAACATTTTGATATATTTATACTTCAGACAGTGTGTAGTGGTTTGTAAACATAGTCCCTGATCACTTGGCTGGCTTTTATTATACTAATTCATTGATTTGAGCTCAGTAAAATAAAATCTTCAGTAAAACCATAAAAAAGGGCAAGGCTGGAGAGGAGAGATTTCATATTACAATAGCACATCATGTGGCCACCCCAGCAAGCTATTCCTGGTGAATGACACATTGTTATTGCTTTTCACAGAGAACTGCTAACAGGCCTCTCAACTTTTTAACAAATAATCTGCCAAAAAGTAGAGGAAAACCTGGTGGGGTTGTATTGCTACCGTAGCCATAGGTCTACAATGAGACACTTATTTTCTTACCTAGGGAGCAGTGCAGCAGAAGGAATAAAACATTGATATATTCTTTTAAAGTAGCAAAACAGGCTGAACAAGTGACAAAATGGGGGGAAAATTATTTGGTTTAGGATTGAATTTTTCATCTGAAATTCATAGCATTTTTGTGAAAAGCTATTTTATTTTACCAGTGATACCACGGAAATAGCTCTATCAGTTGGCATGCTTTGTGAAATTTTTTAACATGGGAATTAAATTGGAAAACATAGGGATGTTTTCCCTAAACTGGGCATGGCTTCTTCCCTGAAGATTTTGGGGTGCTCACTTCAGTGTAGTGAATAATTAAACTTGACCATAGGTATATATGTAAGTAAGTATAATATTAAAGACAGATAGTGCCTGATCCTAATGCTTCAATTTGCAGAAATGAAACATGATTCCACAGAAGCCTTTCCAGATATTTCTTCAGTTGTACCTGCATTTACTGATCTTTTCTGGGATGTCGGTGCACATTGGCCTTTTGTCACCATCTCAGTGCTGCAATGCCTATGTGTTTTGAGAGTTGCTCTCACTTAGAGGAGCTCTGGCTAAACAAATTATCCAGCAAATAAAATAATTTGTGTCGGGAGCCCAGTTTTGGCCAACATTCCTGTTGTCACTGGTTGGGATGGGATTAGATGCTGACACACGATCTTTTATTAGCAGACCCTTTGGTATGTGTTTTTATATTTCTAGGGTAGAAGATACACCCTATTTACTTCTCAGGCCCTTAGAGAGCACTACTGTTAAGGTGATAGTCACGAATACTTAACGTATTTTAATAGCATTTATATCAGGGTACATTATAGCAAATTGACTCAGTAATTTTGGATCTAATAAAAGCTGCTTTGAATATATTTCTTTTTCTGTTTCAGTGTTTTTCTTGTGTTTGAGATCTGTATATGTCTCTAACTTTGATTCTTAAAGTATTTAGAACCATCAAATCTTCCCTAAACTTCTGTGTGATTTCTTTTTTTTGAATGTGCAGGAGGAGCAAATTTGTGCAGAGAACACTTAAATATGCATGGTTCTTTTTTAGAGCATAATTGTATTTTCAGAATTCTTAAGAGTACTTTATGTACAGTGGATTGATTTTTCTAGGAGATACTGAAAATATAATTTGTTTTAAAAAGGTATTTCAGAGTGTAAGATGTGTTGGCTGCATGTGGCTTTCCTCAAAATCTGTGTCACTTTGTGTAATGTCCTGTATATGCTGTTAGGAGAGCTAAACCCGTGGCTTTCCATGCTAACTTTGGAATATGGAGGTAATTATCTTTTCATATGATGAACCTTTATAGCACTTCCGACATGTATACAATGAGAAGGAAAAATTGCTCTTTGTAAAACAAACACAGTAAATTATGAAATATAACTCACCAGTATTATAGGTAGCATGCATGCAATTTTGGCTTTTTCCAAATATCAGCTGTGTTCAGAATTCCTTACCTCTTTTAGGTACTTGGTTTTAGTTATAATTTTTTTTATTTATTGCATTTAATTTGAAGTTTAAGTTTGCCATTTCTTATCTTGTACATGTCCCTGCATTACATTGCTACTATTACAGTACTAGGGTTTCCCCCTTGCCCCCTGGAGGAATGCTAACCTAATTTAGGGGCTTGGATTAGTGTGTCTGGACATGCTACTCTTCACAGAACAGGGGTAGAGGAAATAAATAATCTATTTTCATCTCTGCGTGTTAGCAGTATGGACGTCTCATTTCTAGAACCAGTTATTGAATTGAGGTTCTCCTTTCTTTATGGTAGATGTATACATACAGGATGCTTTTTTTGGTAAAAATACAGATCTGTACCATTTTCTCCTTTGTCATCCTTTGCAAGCAATTGATATATCGTGAATTTTAGTATTGATACCTGTAAATAAACCTCAAAATTGCAGTTCTAACCGAAGGCTTGACCTTTACAAATCTATGCCTTACGTTTGTTTATAGGTGTAAAACGAAGGTGTATGCAGACAACCTTCCCACGACAAGTGTTGTCATTGTTTTTCACAATGAGGCTTGGAGCACACTGCTACGAACTGTTCATAGTGTGATAAACCGGTCACCGCGACACATGCTTGAAGAAATCGTCCTTGTCGATGATGCCAGTGAAAGAGGTAATGATAATGTTCGATGTCTTAGCTTGCTGCTCTTTCTACTCAAAACCACAAACTGACTTTCTACAGGCTTAGCTCTCCTCTGCAAAACACAGTATCTGGGCAGGGGAAGGCCATGAGCAGTGCCCATTTTGAAGTACAGGTTGGTCATTCTCTGCTGAAAAATAGTTAAGATTTATCCTACTGGGTTTATCCTATTAGAGCTTTCATGTTTTGCATTTAGAATTTTAACATATTGCTACAGCTTGAGAGCATTTAATTCTTGAATCACCTCTTGAATAATTGGAAGAGCCGCTGTTCCTCACACGCATCCAAATTTACTGTCACTACCACCATCAAGCTTGATGTTCAGAGGCATAAATTTTGATTATTCAGTTCACGGGAAGCTGAAATTTAGTTTCTATGTTCTAAGAGATTCCACTTTTTAATAACTAGTGATCCAGATGAAAACGCCATGCTGGAGAATGAAACTTCCCATGTGTAATGGAATTAAAAGACAAATCTTGACGCTGATTTTTTTTTTTTCTTAAAATAACTTTTATTTAGATTTTATTCTTTCCATATTTTTTTGTAAATTCTAATACATCAGAAAAAAAAATATTCTAGACAATACTTGATATCTTATTTTGGTTAATAGTTCATATTTGGCTGATTCCTTGCCTAGTTTTCCTCAGTGGTATGGATTATAAACTGTAACATGAGGGGTGTTTAATTTTTTGTTTTCTCCTTGTGTTTGTAAATGGAGATGAGAGGGTATTATGGTGGGGTGTGGTTTTTTGTTTGTTTGGGGTTTTTTTGTGGGTTTTTTGTTTTGCTTTGTTTTTGTTTTGGTGTTTTTTTTTTTTTTTGGTGGTTGTTGTGGGGTTTTTTTTTTGTTTTGGTTTGGTTTGTTTTGGTGGTTTTTTTCTCTTTCATTTAAAGCATTTCTATATTTCTACATATAATTTTGGAAAATTTTTCACTAGGGCTAATATCTTGTAGGCCACTAGAAAAATATCTTGGCAGCCACCAGTTGTAGGCTGTGACCTAGATCAGCAGGAGTTCCTATGCTTTAGTCATGGAAGGGTTTTACACTCAGCATGATGACATCTCTGCCTGATGCTTCTGATTCCAGTGATACGAAATCCATAATCTGCTGCTTATGGTAATTTCACCTTCAAGAATAAGATGGCTGACTGTTGTCCAGCCAACAAGATCTGTCCAAACAAGGTCTATGTATGAAGAGAGGCACTGGATTTCAGATCCTGTGGTCTAAGCAGTATTATGGTGTATAGATTGCAATGGTTAACAGGAGTTTTTTGACAGTAAACATTACAATAGTTAACAAGAGTTTTTGTAGCCTGAAGAATTTTACAAGTGGATTTTTGCACTTCTTGTATGACACCGGTAGAAATTGTAATGAATTTCTTCTTCAGGTGAATGTGTGCATGATGCTGTAGCATATTAATAGTAATAGTGTTCCAAACTATGTAGGTCTATAGTACAGCTGGTTGTGGAGTAGCTGAGTAGACTAAAGATCACATCAGCTAACTGAGCTTTGACCAACCTGCTTTCCTAAGGAAGCATGTATCACGCATTCAGGTTCTGTTTACACTTCTACCAGTCTATTCCTTTCCTCTGTCAGGCACCCTCATTTGCTTTTGCATTCTTGCTGGTACTAACTTCAACTGCCTCAGCCAATTTCAGTGCGATTTGGAAGAAGGGACAGAGGCCTTAAATACAGTTATGCCCTGGCAGCAGACGAGGAACGCCCATGCCAAGGGCAAGGCTACCACATAAATGTGTTCCAGATTAGACAAGAGGTGTGATTAACTTTTGCTTTCAGAAAGGCATGAGACCAAATTTTCACTATTTTCACATGTGAAGAATTTGTAATTGCACCCCTGAATGTGTTGTAGGTTTTCAACCTTCATATAAAAATTCCACATCTTTGGTTCTAGTGTATGTGAAACTGCTTGCCTCTCCTGGGAGCCGTTCCCGGGGAACTGTTCTCTTTTTAACATGGATGCTGATGTTTAGATTCTGACTGTCTATACTAGGTTATTGTAAAGGTATATGCTTCCTTAATGGAACAGAGATCGTGCATTTGTTTTGGTTAGTTGGCTTTGGTGCACAGAGTCTTGCTAGGAAAACAAAGTTTATTGCAAGCGTGGTCTCTTTCATTTGTCGAAACGGTCCTTGGCACTAATTCAGAGCAGTGCTAATGATTAATTGTGACAGATCAACTTTCAATAGGACCTAGAAATAGCAAGCTAATAAGAAATATCATAACATTATTTTAATGTGTTGCCTCTTCAATTTCTGTTTTAGAAAAAAATCAATTTTAACACAGCAATAGCCATGTCTGCATTATGAAGAAGAGTTATAGTCCAGTTTAAAAAGGATGTGGCTTTCTCTAGAGAAAAAAAGTTTTCTCTCCTGTTTCTGGGTTTGAGGTAGATAATAAAAGCTAGAGAACTGAAAGATACAGCATTTCAGATTATTTTTTTTTTTGGTGTTGTTACTGAACCTCTTCCAATATTTAGCTTTGAAATCTGTGATCTTCATTTCATATCACTCAGGCATCTTTCATTTGTAGTTATTTTCAACAATTACTGAAAGTTGGTTTTTTAAATTTGATTTCCAAAAACTTGTTACGGTTCCAGCAAGCATGCTTTTACATTAAACAAAACAGAAGGGTATGATGCCTAAAATTTGAAGGGTTTAGCATATGCTACTTAAGCATTCTCTTTGTGTTGAACTAAACCATCAGATTTTTCCAGAAAAAAAAAAATGTTCAGCCTGAGTAATGTATTTTGAATTCTAGCATCAGAGTCAATTTAATTGGAATAAAGTAAGCATTCAGTCTGCCTGAATCACACTTTGTACCTGCTAGTGTCATGCTCTTAGAAGAATGAATTTGCATATTACCACCATGCTTACTTACACCAAAAAGAAAAGCATTGGAGAAACAAGATGTATTTGTAATATTGTTCTCTGGCTACTGATCAGAATACTGATCAGAACGTGTAGTTGTTAAATATTGATCTTTGGTATCTATTAAAAAAAAATAAAAAAAATTTAAAAATTACAGGAGAAATTAGGAATAGTCAGTGCTTAAAACTAGGTCAGCACTGAATGGCCAAGCATGGCAGGCAGGTTGCATCAGGATAGGATACACTCACAGAAATTTGTTACAGATACAGATCAAGGCAATGTAACCAAAACTAAATTCCTGCCAACAACATTGTACAAAAGTATTCACACTTCTTAAAATTGCTTGTGCATTCTTATATGTGATAAATCTGTGTTTTATTGTGATTAAACTAAAAAAAAAAAAAAGGTGGAAAAAAGTTTGAAATTTATTTTTCATTTAGATTTGTATTAATTTGACTCAATAATAGAATTAGCAAGGTATTTTACAACTTAATGTACTTGTTTTGAACTGAATATTTTGAGTTTGTTAGTTCTGCTACTGCCACAGAAGATGCTCTTTAAACTGTCCATAATCCTATGTAGACTTATACAGCCTTTTGATACAGAAGTTGTTTGAAAGGAATATTCAGCAGAAAGAGTTAAATGAAAATAAAGCTATACCTCTGAAAATACATGTATTATTATTATTGTTCTGAAGTAGAAGTATTTGTGGGTTGGGTTTTTTTTTGGTTGGTTGGTTTGTGTGTTTTTTTTTTTTCTTTTTTTAATATCAAACCTCACTCTGAAGTGTATGAGCTATCATCCTCACTTTGTGATAGATAAAACTTCTCATTTGAGTGTTAAATACAGGATTTAGTATAAATATGAGCAATAGGTTACCTCTACAACTTGATTTTGGCACTTCTTGTAGGCCAAAACGTATTCCATGCATTAAAAGACTACTCAAATAGTCTTTTAATGAAAAAACAAGTGTTGCCTTACAAGAAACTGTTACCAGTTTCTGGAAGGATGATTAGTCCAAAATTCTAGACTCTTGATTCTTGAACTAAGGGAGCAGTTTGAGAGGGAAGCGTATCCCTTGGAGAGACAGTGCTCGAGGGAAAATAGGCTTCTTAGATTTGAGCATTTAACCCTAACTGATGGAAGTAGAGGAACACCAGGAATCTTGATGCTTGAGTTATTTTCCATGCTTTTGTAGGAATGAGGCATAAAGCTTTACCTTTTTGCTTATTTTGCTGAAATTCTATTAATATTTTAAGGGCACAGTTACTGAATGTCTGACACAATGTTTTGTTTCTGAGAATACTCCCTTCTGAAGTTTTGAACAAGGTGGTAGTTCATAAAAATATTTTTATGGACATGGTTAAACATGGGAGAAGGATTGTTCTTAACCCTCTTCTCTCCATAGTGAAAAACACTGCACACATCTATGATTGTTTTGTAGGAAAAAAAAAAAAAAAAAAGAGGAATGTATTTGAAAAGATAAATTGGAATTTGAAATCATTTACAGAGAGAATGCAGGTAGGACTTAAGATTTACATGCAAAATGTTGACCCTGACTTTCATTAGTGGCTGCAGTTGTATTATTGAAATATTTCTTCCTCCTGGCAGAGTTTTACCATTCTGTTAGTGTAACTGTGCATTGAGAGACCAGTGTCACAGCCTATATTCGGCTTGATGTAGCTAGAACTACTTTAAAAGCTTATCAGTACTACATCTGAAATGAACATGCACATTTGTGTGACTTGCTCATAAGATAGCGTAGAGAGAAATGCTTCACTGTTTTATTCTCCTTGTGTATGACATGGAAGCTTTGGAAAGGTTCACTGTAAAGAGATGAGATTGTATTTACTGCAGACTCACACAGTCAAATGATCTCTGTGTGTGCTCAACCTCAAAAGGCCTGCAAAGTGCTCAGACATGTACGCTTTGTACTAATAAACATTTGTCTCTGTTATACACAAAATAAGAATTAACTTCAAGTTTCTCTGGAGACAACTATTTCAGATTTATCAACATCTTAGCCTCTTTTAGCACAGTTCAGCTTTCAAGATGTTAGAACTTATTTCTGTGGGTTTTAGTGACAGTCCAACAATGCATGGAAAAAAATGAGGTGGCAATTAGAACTCATTCATCTGGAGCAGTGGTAAGGAATAGTAATCACCCTCAGGTCAGCTCCTACCTCTTGAGATTTATAAAACAGCCACTGAGAGCTCATACCATGCTTCCTCACATCCAGTGTCAAGCTTTTCTTGTATGAGATACTTACGCTAAAACCTGCTACAGGCTTTGCACTGTTGTAGTACAACTCCCATGTACTTTGAGTGTATAATCTAATATATTCCGTAGCTGTGTTATAAGAGCATTTCACTGCCTTTACATCTTTGAAATCTGCAAGTTATTGCAGGAGTCACTTTCTGTGCCTGTCAATTGCACTCTCCCTCAATTCTTTGTTCTTCCTTTAGCATCATCCATCATAGTCTAATTTTTCATGATGGACAAAAACTGTGCTTGGCAATGGGAAATGTGTTAATTTAGCAGCTCTTTTGTAATGCAAGTAATTTTGAGTCTCTAGGCATCTGGTAGTCAGTTATGGCCGTTCTATTTTGAATAATACTTTTTCCTCAGCTAAGCTAGGGTTTGATAGTGTTACACATACTCATTTATGTATAGCTCATTTTGTCTTTAGTTTTGTTTTTAGGCGTTATAGTGGTAATTTAATAGAAAAAATATTAGCCAGAAAGATCTTGAAGTGTTATGTCCAAGAGCACTTAAACATATGTTTTTGAAAGTGAGACTCGCATGTGCTCCATAATAAAAACTTGCCTATCCCAGCTGGTTTCCGTGTAAGCATTCTACACTCTCTTAATTTTTAGATTTTTCTTTTCTTCTGTAATGAAGAAATGAAGAGGGCAAGAACTTCCTGCTCTAGCAAGTGAAATGTTGAAGGACGTATTGTGAAGTGTAGAATAAGCAGTAGAGAAAACTAGCTGAGAAAGGAGGAAAAGGATAGAAAAGAGAAAATGTTTCTCTTCTTAGTCTTCACTGGGCGGGGCGGGGGGGAATGGTGGGAAGGAACACTGAACTATGCAATTGACTGTTTCCATGGTTTTGATCATTCATTGCAGACTTCTTGAAAAGACCGCTGGAGAATTATGTGAAAAAATTAAAAGTACCTGTTCACGTGATTCGAATGGAGCAGCGCTCTGGATTGATTAGAGCCAGATTAAAGGGGGCTGCTGCTTCTAAAGGCCAAGTCATCACCTTCCTAGATGCTCATTGTGAATGTACCGTAGGCTGGCTTGAACCTCTGCTGGCAAGGATCAAAGCTGACAGGTAATTACCTATTTATTGGTCCATGTTGTTTTCTTTAGTTTTTAAGAAATGTTCCAAGTATTACAATAGAGCCTACAAGCAAATATATACTTTCTGAAGGGCTGGATAAATTGTCATTGGTGTAAGGATAAAAGGCTAATTTACTGCAAGTTTTAAAAAGTAAAACTTGGTTTAAAGTGAAGCTTATATTGGGATCCATGGGATAATGCGTTAAACAGCAGGAGACCTGAGCATGAATGGAATTGAGAATGCAGTGGAATTGGAGGTGGTCTGTCTGCAGCCTGGCCCATTCCTTCCTGAATCTGGGAAGATATTCTTAAGGAAGAAATGGAGCCCTGATCTCATGTAATACCAGCACTGTAAGCAAGAGCTGTCAGGTTTACAGATTTGGGGTTCACATTGTGAAATATTGTGGTGTTGTGTTTTTTTTGTTTGTTTGGTTGGTTTTTTTGTTTGTTTGTTTGTTTATTTTTTATTATTATTTATTTATTTATTTATTTTTGTAAAATATTTTTGTAGTGTATTTGATTTGTGGAATTCTGTGCTGTGATGTATTTTCTGAAGTTAGGTGGTTACTGGAATCATGGTGATCTACACCGCAGTAACATAGCTTTGTATTTCTGTCATCAGTCAATACTTAAAACACTACATCCATGATAGTTTAATGGAAATTGCTTGGTTTCTTTTTTTCCACTCTCAATGCAAGTGAGAGAATGGTCTGCTTCATAAAACATTCATACAACTGAGCAGTAATTCTGTAGTTTCACAGTAGTCCGTTAGTAAGCAGCATATTAAGTAGACTAGATATTAAGTATCGTGCTACAGATCTTTATTTTGTTCTTATGTTAAACATAAATACTACTTTCAAAATGTAATGGTACAAAATATAGCATTACATGATGAAAAAGCTACATGTAATAAAGAATCATTGTTCAGCACTGTGCTAAGTCATAATACTAGTCTTAAAGTTATCATTAAAACACTTTGTGAGAACAACGATACATAAATTGTTCCAATTGGCTCAACTAAATAAGTCCTTTAAATTTAGTTGTAACCCCTGAATCTTTTTACAGAGCTTTCCATGAGAGGAAGCCTGCTTAAGGATGGTTACTTAAGGGCCTTTAAGATCATTATTACTTTGTGAGTATATGTGTTAATAATGTTAGGACAGTGGACAAGGTCTCTTTGTCAACTTTGATGCCATAGGTATATTTTAACAAAGACTACAATTTGTTAGTCCTGAGGGCAATAAGAATAATTCCCCAGAGCTAATGACCAAGTTTTAGTTTCAAAAAATGCAAGTTACTTTGGCCACTTAACTAGAAATGAAACCCTCTTATTTTCTATCAAATCACCATGTAGCACTGAGAAAGCTGTGATCAGTTTTTCTGTCTGCAGAGGGATGAATATTTATTGCTGGTAATAATGCAAATATTGTTTAAAAAGAGACAGTATTACTGAAATTATATCAGAAAACCACATTTTCCTTTAGATTAATTAAATCTAATTAGCAAGACAGAATTTGAATGTTCTGTGGTAATGATCTGTTGAGTACTGTTGTAGGAGATGACTGAAAATTTAAACTGTGTTAAAAACAGAATAAAAAACAAACCCACCTTTTTTGACACTTTAATAGATTTTTGGTTCTTTCTTTTTCCTAGGAGAACAGTAGTGTGTCCTATCATTGACGTAATTAGCGATGACACCTTCGAATACATGGCAGGTTCTGACATGACCTATGGTGGATTCAACTGGAAGCTGAATTTTCGTTGGTATCCTGTTCCTCAGAGAGAGATGGATCGACGGAAAGGAGATCGAACCCTTCCTGTTAGGTAAAATTAATTTAACCTGTTAGGTTAAATTGATTAAAATGTTCATCTCATGTTTACTCATATCCTTTTGAGGTTAATCTTGAAAGTACTTAATTATGCTGCAGCATACCACCAACCCAAGAAGATGATGTTGATGAGGCCTTCTACGGTCAGCTGGAAGTAGCCTCTAGATCACACTCCATAGTACTTATGGGTGACTTCAATCATCCTGATATTTGTTGGAAAGCCTACACAGCTAAGCATGTTCAGTCCAGAAGGCTCTTGCAGTGCATCAGTGATAACTTTCTAATGCAGGTAGTGGAGGAACCAGCAAGAGGTGCACTTCTGGACCTCGTACTAACGAATAAATAAGGTCTGGTTGAAGTCATTAAAGTTGGGAACAGCCTTTGTGACAGTGACCATGACATGGTGGAGTTTAGTATTTTACAAGGAAGAAGTAGGGCAATAAGTAAGATTACAACCCTGGACTTCCTCAGGGCTAACTTTGGACTCTTCAAAGATCTGCTTGCAGAAATCCCATGGGCTAAGACTCTGGAAGGAAAGGGAGCCCAAGAAAGCTGTTCAGTTTTTAAATACCACTTCCTCCAAGCCTGAGACAGGTGCATTCCTTCGAGTAAAAAAATTGGGTAGAGGTGGTAAAATCCTGCATGGATGAACGAGGATATTATGAAGAAAGTCTCATGGGAGAAAAAAAAAAACCCTACAGTTTGTGGAAGAAGGGACTTCTCACTTGGGAGAGCGACAGGGACATTGTCAGAGTTTGTAGGAAGGCAGCAAGAAAGGCCAAAGCCGCCTTAGAATTTAAACCGTCAAAGGAAGTAAAAGAGAACAAGAGGAGCTTCTTCAAATATATCAGTAGTAAAAGGAAGAACAGGGAAAGTGTGGGCCCACTGCTGAATGAGGTGCGAGCCCCAATACCAGAGGATGCAGAGAAGGCAGCATTGCTGAATAGCTTCTTTGCTTCAGTCTTTACTCCTAAGACCAGCCCCTGTGAACCCTAGACCCTGGATATAAGAGATGAAGCCTGGAAGAGG
>JANHGN010024918.1:64989-80458 GCA_024605025.1 Megaceryle maxima
GAGAAGAGGGTTATCAGGAGTAGTCAGCATGGATTTACCAAGGGGAAGTCATGCTTGACTGATCTGATAGCTTTCTAGGATGTTGTGACTGAATGGATAGGTGCAGAGAGACTGGTGGATGTTGTCTACCTTGACCTTAGCAAGGCTTTTGACACAGTCTCCCATAACATCCTTGTGAGCAAGCTCAAGCATTGTGGGATAGAGGAATGGACAGTGAGATGGATTAAGAACTGGCTACACAATAGAGCCCCAAGAGTGGTGGTCAATGGTGCAGAGTCCAGCTGGTCACCTGTAACTAGTGGAGTCCCTCAGGGATCAGTGCTGGGTCCAGTCCTGTTCAACATTTTATCAGTGACCTTGAGGAAGGGACAGAGTGTCTTCTCAGTGAGTTTGCTAATGACATGAAACTGGGAGGATTGGTTGATTCACCTGAAGGCTGTGTGGCCATTCAGCAAGATTTGGACAGAGTGGAGAGCTGGGCAAAGAGGAACCTAATGAGGTTTAACAAGAGCAAGTGCAGAGTCCTGCACCTGGAATGAGCAACAAAATGCACCCATACAGGTTAGGAGGTAATCTGCTAGAGAGTAGCTCTGTGGAGAAGGACCTTGGAGTCCTGATAGACAACAAGTTATCCATGGGACACCAATGTGACCTTGTGGCCAAGAAGGCCAAAGGTATCCTGGGGTTCATTAAGAAGAGTGATTCTCCTCCCCCTCTGCCCTAGTGAGACCTCACCTGGACTATTGCATCCAGTTCTGATCTCCCCAGTTCAAGAGGGACAGAGAGAGTCCAACGGAGGGCTATGAGGATGATTAAGGGGCTGGAACACATGCCTTATGAGGAAAGACTGAGACACCTGGAGCTTTTTAGTCTGGAGAGGAGAAGAGACAGAGGGGCGATCTAATAAATGTCTATAAATACATGAGGGCTGGCTGTCAAGAAGGCAGGGATAACCTCTTTTCACTTGTGCCCTGTGATAGGACGAGGGGCAATGGGTTTCAAGCTCAAGCACAGAAAGTTCCACCTCAGCATGAGGAAGAACTTCTTACTGTACAGGTTACAGAGCGCTGGAACAGGCTCCTGAGAGAGGTTGTGGAGTCGTCTTCTCTGGAGACTTTCAAGACCTGTCTGGATGTATTTCTGAGTGATCTGCCCTAGTTTTAGCCGTGCTCTGGCAGGGGGCTTGGACTCGCTCTTCAGATGTCCCTTCCAACCCCATACATTCTGTGATTGTTATTTTTGTCTAGTTGAAGGAACAGCATAAAAGTTCTCTTACACAGATTGGTTGTTGGTATTTTTTGGTAGCAATGAAGGAAACAATCAGCTTGTCACTTTAGAAATATTTTTAAGTTTTATGTCAATTAGCAATGAATTACTAGCCTGTAACTAGTTTTTATACTGATGCATATGGTTTTATTCAAGCTCATTTTTATCTTTTTATTGATCCTTTTTATTTTTTGTTTTAAAAACGTAGTATTTTGAAAAGATGCATCAGTTTTTTGCATATATGTATGTGTATATATATGTGTGCATACATATGTAAATGTCTTCATATGGTGTGGATGGGAGGTGACTTTCTGCTTGCATGTCATGTAGACATTATGACAAAGGTAATAAGTGAGAGAGCTTGTGTGTAATGTGTGCATTTAACAATTGCAAACTTACATTGGTTGGCCTCGCTGTTCTGGCAAGTGGGCCAATGGCCTTTATTGGGATTTGGCCTTTACTGACTTGTGTGTTTTATTTAAGAAATCCAGAGGTTTAGCATATGGGTAATTGTATTCCCCACTGACCCACCCCCGTCTCCTTTTGGGGGGGGAGGGGGAGGGAACCAACCAAACAAAACCAAAACAGCCCCCCCCCCCCCAAAAGGCAAAAACAAAAACAAACAAACAAAAACAAACCAAACAAACAAAAAAAGGCAAAAAAAAAACCCAAAAACCACCAAACACGACAATCAACCACCCAAGTTAGGTCACAATCTTACTAAAAATTTATATTTTATGTGCATTTCAGAAGAAGCCGGAAGTGTTTCAGGAAAAATGATTAGTGATAGAAAATCATTATGCTAAAAGTGCAAATAATTTGTATACTTGAACTACAAAGCTGTATCATCAGTCTAATGTGTAATTTATGTATTGTGTATTTGTTGACTAAAAATTGGAAATTTGGAAGATCTTGCTAAAGTTGGGAGAAACTGGCATAGTGTTGGTATTTATTTTTTTAACAATAAGGAATTTGTGAAGAATAATCTGGATGTAACCCTGACTACAATTTTCTTGTCTGAAGCAATAATAGTGAAAGTAAGCAGGCCGCTTGATGGCCTCCCACAACTTTTCCAAGAACAGTCACCAGAAGTATGAATTTCCTGTAAGAAGCTGGTTTCTTTTTTATGAGTTACCAGCACTGGAGGCAGAAGTCTTTGTCAGGAATGGCAACATCTTTCTAGGGGCTGTTTCTCTCTCTGGACTCTGATTTGAAGTGAGAAAGTAAGGAGAACTGTCAGATTGGTTCCATCTCTGGAAAATTTCGAGTTAGCAAGTACACCAGTAGCAACTGAATTTGGTTGGAAGCCTGCAGAGAAGGAACATGTTAGGAACTTGGGAAAGAAAAAGCTATTTTGTCAATGTAAGAGTGAAATGTATTGAAATATGTTTTCATAGTGACTGATGCTTATTATTTGGGGGTTTGTTTGTTTCCTTCCCCAGGACACCTACAATGGCTGGAGGTCTTTTTTCAATAGACAGAGATTACTTTCAGGAAATTGGAACATATGATGCTGGAATGGATATTTGGGGTGGAGAAAACTTAGAAATTTCTTTCAGGGTATGTAAAACTCTTCTGTTTTGAGTATTCTGTCACTCAGGACAGTGCATTTTGAATTCTGTAAAATACGTGTCTGCTGCCTGCATAGTGTCCTATCCTGTTGCAGTTATCACTTCGCTTCCTGTCAAGTTCCTCTAATGGAGATACGTAAAGACTCTATCAGTCAGTGAAAGGTGCATGGTGAACAGTTCGCAGAGCTTTGTGATTAAAAGATTGGGATGGTCATCCTGAAGAATGAATGCATGTGTGTTAAAAGGAGTTCAGTTAGAAAAGTTAATTGAGGAACCGTAAGTTAAGGGTGATGTCATCGGTGCATGATTTAATGTTGGTGAAATGGGAGCACTTCTAACCAGTTAGCACTATTTCCTTTTGTTTTATTTAACCAGCTTACAGTATAGAGGTGGATACTTCTGAAATAGTTCAGCTTTATCAATCTACCATTTTTAGAGGTCTGAAATGAAACTGAAAATTTTTTCAGAAACTTTACTTGGAAAGCATGTGGTGTTGTTTTGATTTGGTTTGACTTTTTTTTTTATGCAGAGATTCTACTTTGTAATGGACTTTTCTTGGACATATCACCACCTGTTACTTCTCTGTGATTTATGTGAGCCTTTTCCTTCCTTCGCTGTCAGCTTGCCCAGTTCTCTATAGTAGTCTCCTGCTGATGTATTATTTCTATGAGGCCTGACATACTCTTTCTTAGACTACCTTACTCATGGCTTGTGAACATCTTTATCTGTTGAGCAGGAAACAGGCATGCATTTCTCTCCCATGCAGGATGTATTTGTTGTAGACCTCAACTAATGTTGTTTCTCCAACTTGAACAGAAGCAAGTGATTAACATTTATCAAACTTTTTTTAATGACTTGAAGCTATACAGTAATTGTTCTATTGCTTTCAGATCTGGCAGTGTGGTGGCACTTTGGAAATTGTAACTTGCTCACATGTTGGGCATGTGTTCAGAAAAGCAACACCATACACTTTTCCAGGAGGTACAGGACAGATAATAAATAAAAATAACAGACGGCTTGCAGAAGTCTGGATGGATGAATTCAAAAACTTTTTTTACATCATTTCCCCAGGTAAGCAGATCTTTGGTTTTGAAAAATACTAAGAATCAAAATGTTACTAGTATTGGGAAAGAACATGAGTATTTAAATAAAAATGTTACTGCTTTGAAGTTTGTAAGACAAAGTTCATGAAAGATGTACAAAAAGGAAGGTCTTAATTGAAAAATAATTTTGTTAGCCAGAGATGTGCCCTGAAGTTTTGTTTGTTTTTTAAAACATACAGATAATTTATGAATGAGCTTCCTGTGCAATAGAATCAAACCTCAGTGGAATATCAAAGAGCTCAACTGTAGTACTGAGAACTAGCCATCTAAATATATCTCAGAATCATAGAATGGTTTGGGTTGGAAGGGACCTTAAAGATCGTGTAGTAGCAGGAGTGACAAAAGTTAACATTTCTGGCTTGGTAGAGTTTGCACTTCACTATCTAGAGTATAGAGGCAGGTTGCCAGTATACTTGACTGTGGTGGTATTTGTTACGTTTCTTAAAATAGATGTTAAAGCAAGAGGATGTAAAATATGAGAGCAAATTCCCTATGAATTCAGACTTTCTGGGGGAAAAAAAAAAAAAAAAAATCAGGCATAGAAAGAAAATACTGGGAAATACTGAATTATTACTTTCCACTGCAGGATATTTTTGTTGTTGTTGCTTAAAAAGACAGAGACAAACTCTAGTACCATATATCCTTTCTAAATTCTGGAGGCATTAGAGACATTCAACTTTAAATACTTTGTGATAGTTCTGTATGCCATGTCTGCATTTCCAAAGATGTATCTCTGAAACTAGTATTTCCTTATGACTTGCTTATTAAATTGAAATTTAAAAGCTGTAATACAATATAGTACAAGTCTGAACAGTGTCAAATTTAGATTACATGTTTTAGGAATACTTGTGAGAACAAGTGACTGTGTGGACTTATGGTGGGTTTTTTGTCTTAAGAGAATGTATTACTCAAGACTGTGTAAGTGTTTTAATTAAAAAAAAAAAAAAAAAACAAAAAAAACCTTCTTGCTACTACTCAAAGCTTTGTAGGTGAAATCACAAGCTTATGATTGCTGCCCTGTGTTGTTACTAATGAAGCAATACAAATTCAAACATGACATGTACAGATATTCAGAAAAGTTGTATATAAATGCAGGCAATCAATTCTGGTTAAGGTTGCTTTTATGCATCCATGTCAAGCTACAATTTACAATGTACTAAGTAGCTGGAACCCGTGTCTATAAAAATAACCTCATTCTTAAAAACAAATGTAAATTACTGAACACCATGATAAGAAACTGGTACATTATATATAATCTCTGAAGTCCTTCCATTTCATGTGGGAAGTGCAAGCTACAAAAGGAGTTACACTGTTTGAATTTTGTAGGATTGTTATTTTGGTAGGACTTTCTTTCATAGCTCTGCAGTGTTGTGGAATATGCATGCATTCTCTTGATGGAGAAAATGAATGAATTAATTTAAAATACAATACAGTAAAAATTGTGAAAAGGTAGAAAGTAAAGCAATTACCTATAACTGCACTGTATATTTTCTTTCAAAAAATGCATATCTGAAGAGGGTTTATGCTAATAGCCTGAATGATTGCTGGATAGGGACGTGTTCTGGCCAAGCTCATCTTAGAACATCAGTATCTTCCGCCTGGCATGTGCTCTGATTTGTGTACCTGTATCCATATTGACAGTGCGCTATTGATACTAGAATTTGTAAGTGTTTCAAGAATAGGATCATTTAATACCTCAATACGTTGGGTTATTTGGAAGTCGGTTTGTTGCCTGTGGCCATGGAGTCTGGTTAGAACTGCGGGTCATTCTTAGCTATGACGTAATACCTACTGTTCAGAGAATGAACACAGGTGTATTCAGTGCTACTCATGCCTCACCCCTCAAATTCACATGAATTCTGAGAGCCACTCGTTATTAACTAGTAAGGATTACTATTTTAGGAAGTTCACAACTGCCTTACTGTTGTTATGCTGGTATCTACAGTCTTATCTGAGTGTTGCAGACCGTGATTTTACCTGTTGACAGCAAATAACATCAGCATAAATTTCAGTAAGTCCTTCTGGCCAGTAGTTGTCTTAGGATCTCTCAATCTCTGCGACACTGTCTCATTTAGCTATACTCTGCTTTTCCAGGTATCCTTTTAATATAAAAATTTAAATGGTTAGTTCTTGCAGAATGATAGTGTAGTGACCCTCTGGCAGAGTACAGTATGCAGCCTGTGAAGCTCTTTGCTAGTATAATGTGTACTTTGAATGTTACTATGACAGTGTCACAAGTTCCTGCAAGGAGCAAGGTGAGGATTTTGAGGCTGATGCTGGTTTGCAAGCCTGGGTGCAGAAGAGTGAGGAAAACAGGCAATCCTCTGTGCACTCATGGTTTTGGGGGTTTTTTTATTTGTTTGGTTGGTTTTTTTCCCCTTGTTAGTTGACATAGATGAGAAAATTGGATTTTGAAGGGGGTAATATACTGACAGGCATCACTGAGCCTAGCTAACAAGAAATTTGTTTCCTACGTTGTGTCCTTTCTCTTCTGCTCCCCCAGGATAGAGAATCACAGAGGGATTGTTTCAGGAAAGCAAACTTAAGATTCTCATGTAGCTTTCCCACTTTATGTAATCTGTGTTGTCTGGAAAAAAAAAACACCAACTTGCTGCTTGAATGATAGGAACTCTTTTTACTATTGATGTAATATGGTTAAATGGAAAGCTGCCCTCTTGAAAAGTAAGCCTGTAATCCTTTTTTCTTCAGTAATTACAGCCTAGCAGAAACTATTACTTGCCTGATTTAAGCTTTCATGCATTTTAGAAGCCATCTCTCTGCTTAGAAGTGGTTAGGTACAGATGGAGGTTGGGTGGGAAAGTGTTGCAGTAGCTGCTGCTCAGCCAAAATCCAGGTTATCTCATTGCCCACAACAGCTATCCTCAGTGGCAGTAATGACACTGGTTATAGTCTTTTCCTGTTAGCTGACACTTTTCTTCACAGTCACACATTACAGCAGATGCTGTTTCTCAGACCCTTCTCTATTAGGCTTTCAGAAGATGGATCCAGTATGTACAGGTCAGTCTGATTGCTGACTTTGGTCGTTCTATTCTGCAGACTCTGCCACTTCTTTATTTCTAGTGCTGGCCTTTCATCACTCTCCAGTCTAAAATACCAGGAGTGGATTTTCTAAGGTGAGGCTTCACAAGGTGGTCATGTCAGCTGAACAGCTGGTGCTCTACTGGTAAAGTGAACACTTACGTCAGCGCAGGAGATGCACCAGGATTCTAAAGCTGAGCAAAGGAAAGCTGTCTGTTTCTGCAGCACAAGCTGCAAAGCACGAGACTGGCTTACCACAGCTACCTCCTCCTCTTCTCTGAACTACTAATTAATAATAAACTGACAGTTGTAGGAGTTTTAATCTTTAATCTAAAAGTGAAGCGTGGATTCTTTCAGACTGTGTGGTTTCCCCATGCTGCATGTGAGTCTGGCTTCCAGGTCCTACAAGCAGCCCCTTGTCCAGCAGGCATCTGTCTTTCGTTCACCTCTCGTGTCCCAGACAGTGAGCTGTTGCATATACATGTAGTCTGGCATAACTGTCCCCTGGGGGAGGATTTGATCTAATTCTTGTCTTGTGGGGTTTTGTGGGTTTGGTGGATTTGTTTTTGGTTTGTTTTTGGTTTGTTTTTTTGTTTTCAATCGAGCCTTTAAAAACAAGTACAAAAACACTGGAAGGCGTATATCGCGGTTGTGTGTGTATATAAGTTTTGCTCATCTGTGGAGGAAATATTGATACAGAAATGTACTTAATTTTTTATATGCTTTATGCTGTGCAGTATTCATGGTTGGCTTCCTTTTTTTTTTTTTTATCCCCAAAGAACTGATACCCATAAGTAACTGCCACTGCACTGTGTAGTGCAGATATTTAGGAACACTCAAGCTAGTTTTGGGTAACATCAATAAGGTACCAGAAAACCTAGGAAACAGTAATTCTGCCTCTCTAGAGGAAATCCCTCAGTCAACCCTACTGGTTCTGCTATTCAGTCCATCTGCGAACCTGATGTAAACTGTAGTTTGTGATGGTGTAATGGTTTGGTGCAGACCTAAATTCAGAAAGAATTTGTAAAAAATCTTTCAGACAAAAAATGCTTAAATAGAATAGAAATCACACCTTTTATTTCATTGTAACAGAGGGAGAATCAGTTGGCACTTTCCTGCATGGTGACATTTAAAGCTACTTTTAAGAAACAGCATGTGTGTATGCATTAAGTAAATGCAAAGTATCGCATTGCATTAAATTCTTTATGATTATGACTTCAATTCTTGCTGCCATTTAGTGATATGACAAAGCCTTAACAGTGTTGTTTTCTAAAGGTCAGTGTAGCAAACTGGTGAATGAGTTTTGAGTACTATAAGGTGTTTGTGAGGATGGCATGATAACTGTTTCATCCATCAGCTGCGTTTTCATCACTCTGTATCTGGCTGTGGTTGGTACAGCTTTTCCTCTTCATCTTTCAAGACAGTGCTCCATTTTGGGTAAAGCAAGTATTTGTTTTGGTGAAGATAGAGCACTGGTGGGGGGGGGTGTTGGTTGTCTTGTGTTTTTTGGTATTGGGATTTCCTTTGTCACTGGAAAGCCCAGACTGAAGTCTTCTAGGAGATTTTTCCTTCCCCCCCCCGGAGATTTTAAAATTTCATTCACAATATTCAAAACTTTGTTAAAAAGACCTTTCCTTTGCTTTCACTCCCTTCCTAATACAGCTCTTCAGCATCTTTGTTAAAAAGTCTTCAGTGTGTTGTGTTACGTTTTCTTTTAAAAGAAGAAAGAAGCCTAGCTAGCAATTTTTCATTCTGGAATATTGAAATGACTAATGTTTTTATTTATATTTACAAACATTTAGCTGAAATTATGCAGTCATCTGTCTTAATTGAGTAAAAATACACCATCTGCTGGCAGATTGATTTAATAACACAGTATGTCAGCTCTGAAACTGAGCTTGAGATATTTCTAAAGGTCAACGATTGTAGAGGTAACTCGCGGTCCTAAGTGGAGGGATTGCTGAAAGATGTTTGCAGCTGGAGGTCTATAGTTTGGAGGCCAGTTGAGCCATATTTGTGGTATGTGAGGGGAATTTAAATTACTAGAACTTGATTTTGTTCTCTTTTAGTTTTTTGTTTGGTTTGGATTTTTTTTTTTGGTAGTGTATTGCTTTTGGCCTGTTCAGTATGAAGTGTAATGTGGAAAATACAAAAAGAATGTGATACCTGAAAACTGGAAGTTATCCTACCCTTAATTAATACTATTGGAATAATAATGACAACAGTGCTTAATTCTGGTGAGGCAAAAATATCTACTTATCATGCACACCTTCCCATCTGCATATGGATTTAATTTTCATAAGGAATTAAACAACCATAAAGGACTAGAAAGCTACAGGAAGAATGAGTCCTTTTGATAAATGAGGAGCAAAGGAGAAAAAAAGGCAAGCAAAATACCGCAGAACAATGATAACAGTCCTAATGGTGAATATACTTCCTGCAAATGCTGCAGTTATATTGAACAAATACTGAATTATTAAAGGATTAGTTCTCTGTATGAAGGCTGCCTTCTGACTGTTTCTTTGTGCAGTTAGATGATGAAGGGTCCAGCAGGTGGTACCTGGCTTACAGAATTAAATGTAAATAGAATTCTCCTTGCTCCACAGAAAGAGACTGCTATGTTGTGCTGCATAGATATGCAATCCAGTTGTCACTGGCGATAGTATGGCATTAGTGACTCTAATGCTTTCAGCCTTTCTCCTCTGATAACTTAGTGAGCAACTGCATTCAAACTGTTCAGCAAACCACAGCCAAGAAATTGTCATGTGTAGCAGAAGTGTAGTGACTGCATCTTTTGTATAATTATCTGGAAAAAGTCACAAGTAGGACTGACATGTCATCTCTGAGCATATAAACAGCATAATGCTATATTAAAAAAAAAAAGAAAATTTATTTTTGTAGATATGACTGTCTAAAAAAAATTCTTTTATGCAAGCAGTGTATTATACTAATAATTTCTGTATTAAGTGGAATTATGTAATGTTTATTAGCAGCCACTGAATAAAATTTTCTTTGTCTCTACAGGAGTTACTAAAGTTGATTATGGGGACATATCGTCACGACTTGGACTAAGGCGCAAGCTCCAGTGCAAGCCTTTCTCCTGGTACCTGGAGAATGTTTATCCTGATTCCCAGATTCCACGCCATTACTTTTCTCTGGGAGAGGTAGGATTTTATCCTGTGTATTTATCTACCATATGTAAAGTACATTGCACAGTAAGTTGTTCGTATTCTGATGAGTAGTGCAAGCAAGTTATCTCCAGCAAAGTTCAAGTATCTTGCATCTGTGTTCCTGTCACCTGTAAAATAATACACCTGGCTTCTTAGTGGGGCAGAAAACTGAACTGCAGTATACAGTACTGTAATTCTGTAATTTGAATATTTTCCTATCTTTACTACAGTACTGAATGTCACATAGAAGACCTTTAAAAATATTCCCTCAAAAATATATAGGTATGGATAACTTTCCATGTACCACTCTCTATGCAGAGCATGAGCAGAGCTTTGTTTTAAAAAAATAGACCAGATCAAGCAAGGGCTTTGCTAAAAACTGCTCTGAACTTAACCCCCAGAGCCCTTGTCAGGAACCCCAAATTTCAGTGATCCCTAAGCCTTGTTGGGCATTTCTATGTTGTTTTTCTTTAAAGTTTAAGTGACTGTAGAGGTACAGATGATGCTGTCCTAAATAACTAGGCACCTATGCTCCCCTACCAGTCATGTTGAGCCAGATATTGAGCCTGTTTTAGGGTGATTTTGTACTGTTTGTTTTTAAAAGAAAGACTTAACAAAGTGGAGCAGGCATTTGTGCTGCTGCATGACTATCAGGAGACTTGATATTCATGCCTGCTTACTATATAGTAATGCACAGATTAAAGCTGTAACTCAGGCAGTGAGGAAATTGAACTCAGTCACCCATGATTTCAGAGGGAATTAAACCTGCTGTGCCTAGACAAGTGCTTTAATATTTCTGAAGATTTTAGGGCTGGAGACTCACTTGTGTCCATTCCGTTGTAGCTCAGCCTTTGAGCAAAAAGTCTCCCAAGATGGAAAGATCCCTGAAAGAAAGCAAAGAAACAAACATGGTTTCATAGCCTGGTGCCTTGAACATTTGCTTGGGAGTTTGAGTGTGAATAGTGGTGTCACATTGTAGTATGGTTCCCATATGTTACATTTCATTTACGTAGCATTTAGTGTATAGCAGAGAGAACTGGTGCCAGTGTGGTTTAATATGAACCTAGCTCTTTTCGACAAATAACCGTGGTGACATGCTCTCTTTCACACCTAGATAAGAAATGTGGAGACAAATCAATGTCTGGATAACATGGCAAGAAAAGAAAATGAGAAAGTTGGAATCTTTAACTGCCATGGAATGGGTGGCAATCAGGTGACAATTTTTTTTAAGGTTATCTTAATGTGTTGAATTATTTGGATTGCTGCTTCTCATTGAGACAATTCTTTTCTATAGTTATTTTAAAAATACATGTAATTTGAAAGTTTAGGAAACCTTTATTGAATCACAGAACTTTAAGGGTTGGAAGGGACCTTGAAAGATCATCTAGTCCAACCCTCCTTGCCAGAGCAGGATCACCTAGATGAGGTTCCACAGGAATATGTCCAGGTGGGTTTTGAATGTCTCCAGGGAAGGAGACTCCACGGCTTCTCAGGGCAGCCTGTTCCAGTGATCTGTCAGCCTCACTGTGAAAAAGTTTTTCCTTATGTTTACCTGAAACTTGCTATGCTCCAGCTTGTACCCATTGCCCCTTGTCCTGTCACTGGATGTCACTGAGAAGAGCCTGGCTCTATCCTCCCAACACTTGCCCTTTACATAATTATAGACGCTAATGAGGTCACCCCTCAGTCTCCTTTTCTCCAAGCTAAAAAGACCCAGCTCTCTCATCCTCTCCTCATAAGGAAGATGCTTCACTCCCTTAATCATCTTTGTGGCTCTGCACTGGACTCTCTCCAGTAGTTCCCTGTCTTTCTTGAACTGGGGTGCTCAGAACTGGATACAGTACTCCAGGTGGGGCCTCACCAGCACAGAGTAGAGGGGGAGGAGAACCTCCCTCAGCCTGCTGGCCACGCTCTTCCTAATGCATCCTGGGATGCAATGTGCCACAAGGGCACATTGTTTGTTCATGGTCATCCTCTTGTCCTCCATGACTCCTAGATCTTTTTTCCCAGAGCTGCTTTCCAACACATTATCCCCCAACCTGTACTGATACCTGGGGTTGTTTACACTTGCCCTTGTTGAACTTCATTAAATTCTGGAAACCGAGCTTTCCAGCCTGTCCAGGTCACACTGGATGGCAGCACAGTCTTGTGGTGCATCAGCCACTCCTCCCAGTTTTGTATTGTCAGCAAACTTGCTGAGGGTGCGCTCTATCCCTTCGTCCAGGTCATTGAACAGCACTGGACCCAAGACCAACTCCTGGGGAATGCCACTACCCGCAGGCCTCCAACTAGACTCTGCTCCACTGACCACAACTCCCTGAGCTCTGTCCTTCAGCCAGTTTCCAATCCATCTCACCACACAACCATCCAAGCTGCACTTCTTAAGCTTGGCTGCAAGGATATCATGGGAGACAGCTTTGAAGTTGAGAGATACCACATCCACACCCTTCATCTATCCATCTAGTTGTGCCATCATAAAAGGTTATCAGATTAGTCAAGCATGACTTCCCTTTGTTGAATCCATGCTGACTACTTGTTGAAGAAGATGCCTGTAAGAGGAAGTGCATAAAAAGATTTGTTGGTGGTTTGGCATCTGTTGTTTTTTGAGGTCTGATTGCAATAGGCTTTAGACTAACTTTCAAGTCAAAAATGAAATGAGGGGAGGAGGAGACTGCTATCAGTTAGACTTCACCTCCTGTAGGTTTTCTGGAACAGTCTTCATGGTTAGACCTCCTGATGGGCATTGTTACCTAAAAAAAAAAAAAAAAAGCCTGTAGCTGAAATGTTGTTTTTAAAAGTACATTTGTCTGGGTGTTGGTTCTGGAATTTATTTTGCATCTGTTGTTTTGTTTTCCCCCTACTTTGTTGTTAATTGTTGATGAATTGTTTTCCAATATACAGAGATCACCTGTGTTGGGGATCCTCCTGTTTCTATGCAGGAAGCCATTTGCAACTGAAAAAAAAAGTCAATTTTGACTGAACAGCTTGTTCATATAGTGTTTATATTTATTCCCTTTAAAGAATAAAAATCTTTCTATACATGCTGAAAGGGAAAAGAAATAACATGTAGTAGGTACTAATAAAGTAATGCACAGATGTTCCCCTTGCCCCAGGAATCTTCTAGTTGAACTTCTGTTTTTAAGTTCCTCTCATTCTTTTTCTGTCTAGGTTTTCTCATATACTGCCAACAAAGAAATTCGAACAGATGACTTGTGTTTAGACGTATCCAAACTTAATGGCCCAGTAACAATGCTCAAGTGCCACCACCTAAAAGGAAATCAGCTTTGGGAATACGATCCAGTGGTAAGTCTTCCAATGACTTGTGTCATGAAAATGAGACAATTTAGTTCTTGACAGGAACCTATAGAGCAAAATATTCCAATGTGGAACTACTGACAGTAAAAATAGGAAACAAAGTCAGGATTATGTTCCCGCTGTTATTAATTCATAGTGTAGTCGCTCAGTGGGCATCTGTATTGATTGAATTACCTGGTGAGATTTAGGGGAGCTTTTAGAAGAGTATTTGCAATGTGCTTTTGTATACTCTGGAGAAAGATAGTCTGCTTGTGTAGTGTTCATGTTATGATGTGATCAATAATGGAGAAGTATTCCAGGTATCTACTGGACCAGTAGAAGTTAATGCTAATGATCTTGTGACAAATCTTGCACAAAGTTAAATTAGAAATAAATTTCTAATTAAAAGAATCAATATCCCAAAATTGTAAGGAAGATTTTACATTTCTAATTGTGGTATGTTTAAGGTAGAGATGATTAAAGCAGCTTTATTTTAATCATTCTCTTTCATTACATATGTAATGTTCAAATTTATTTTGAAGTTCATATGTTGGACTGCCAGATCTAGAAATCGTTGATCATCAATCCATTCATCATTAATTTGATTTGCAAACTCTAAAACCAACTTTGTGATTAAGTGCAATCAAAAAATCTGACTTGTCATGGCTATTTAGAAAAAAAGAGTTCTCAAGCATGTTAATTTAAAATCAATTATTGACAAAGACAGTTGTGAGAAAATTGTGGAAGAATCTTGCCAGTATAATCATGATGACTATTTTCTTATGAAGAGTACATTTAGATACTTGGCTACTAAAATGTCATTTCACTGATTTAAAAAAAAAAAGGGGGGGGGGGTATATTTCTAACTAAATAGACTTGCTGTAGATTTTAGTAGCTGAGGTGTTAATGAAACCTACAGCCCTTAAGACTAAAAGAAAATAAGTATGAATTATGATTCTTTTTGATTAGGATGGAAGTTACTGTGGAAGAGGGTGGATCTCTACTAGGATATTTACACATTTCTAGCATCTGCTGATAGGAGTGAAGAAAGGTGTTGAAGACTTTCAGGATTAAATGTTAATGGAACTGATTAAATTTGAGTCTTGGAAATAGTTTGTTCTTGTTTTCAATGTAGTTAGTTTACCTGACTTGTGTAAATAAGATGAGTAGTAATATTGAATGCAGTGGTTCACCAAACAGCAAGTGCTTTTTATTGTTTCTACCTTATCAGTGGTAAGAACAGTGCATCTGTAGACACCTAATTGCAATAGTCTGTCTTGTAGTGATTGCAGTGACTTCCCTGTGTTGATCCTCAGCTATAAATTTGTATCTGTGCTTTTTCTCTTTATTCTGTCAGTGGAAAATCTAGATACAATCTTCAGAACTTTACTGAAAGGTGGTTAATAAATCACAAAGAAAAGTTAAATATGTAGCAAGAGCCTGCCCACATAGTTGGGTGACTTTTGTGTTAGTTATTTTGTCTGCCTAAGTCTGTTCCAGATACCTTCTTGATTCTTTAGCTGTTGTATGAGTGCAGGAGGTTGCTGCGCTCAGGTTTTTGGTTGGTTTTGTTTTGTTTTTGTTTGTTTGGTGGCTGTTGTTGTTTTTTGTTTGCTTGGGGTTGGTTGTTTGTTTGATTTGGGTTTTTTTTTTTTTTACTCTTTGCTCTTGTGCATGTAAGGCCTGCCTGTTCTGCTGCTTTTCAGTTGGTCCAGTGTCTTGCTTGTGCTGCTGAGTGAAAGAAGGAATACTGACAGTAATGCCTGTCAGTACCATAGATGAGTTGATGCAATGATGATTATCCATAGTTCAGTGGCAGGAAATGAAACTTCCAAGGATCTCGTCTCTGACAATAGTGCTGAGGTAGACAGAGTGGTCTATGGAAGATTGCATATGTAAGATTGGTAGGTATTGGAAAAGTTACATAGGTATGTGAATTTGCACACATCTTTTTTTTTTTTTTTAAAGAGCATAGTACTGAAAAAACAGTGTAAGGTCAGGTTTGTGTCCTCAAATGAGAAAAAAG
>JANHGN010024919.1:6266-17269 GCA_024605025.1 Megaceryle maxima
TCTCCTTATATGTTCGTATTTATTTTATTTCGGAAATCTACTTTTTTCTTTTTTTTCTTTTTTTTTTTTTTTTTTGTTAAATATATATTATGGATAGTATTTATAGAGACCACCGCAGATTTAGTGTAGCAAGTGGGTTCCTCCCCTGCAGATGTGCCATTAATATGAAGGTTGGCCAGGTAGAAGTGTTCATTTGGGGCTCAGCTGTTCAGGAGAGTCAAATCTAGTAGCTGCTTTGAGGACTAAAGTCAGGATGATGTTAACACTGGAGTTTTACACTTTTTCTAGTACTTCTTAGCACAGCTGTTACTTCTACTTGGACGCACAATTCTCTAGATAGTTGAGTGTGCTTTAGAGATCTAGGCCCTGGAGGCATGCTACTACCCTACAACTTCAGCTTAAAGTGCAAGTTACTCTCCTGACTGGGGAAAATGGAGTGGATAGCAAATAAGCAAATCTCAAAGTTCTAACATGCAGAAATCGGGAAAAGTGAACGCAAACATTGGCACATGTTTGGAATGTGGCTGAGATTTTTAATACCTAGAAGGAGTAACACTTAGTATGTTACTTAATATTTATTTGATAGCAAGCCTTGTTATGCACTGCAGAATTGATGTACATAGCTATATGAGAAAGGGCAGTCCTTTCCATGTTATCACTTGTGGGGTAGTGAAGAATAGAAATTATGCACTAGTAATGTGTCTTCTTAAGCCAGTGCTTAAACAGTACCTAACAGTTAGAAATGAATATTTAATGTCAGATACTGCTTAGAGAAGGGCAGTATATTACAAATCAAATTCAAATGAATCACATAGAGATTATATAGACTCTACAGTAAAATGAAGTTCCATTGAGAGTTGTGTAACACCTAAACAAATCTTACAGTTCAGATGTAAAAAAGTGTCATTGCATGTAGTAGAGTACAAGCTGCTTGGCGAACCAGAACTTTGGTTGCTTAAATCATGTAACTCTAATAGTTTTAAAAATATTCAAAGATACATTTTATTGCACATCTTCCTCATGACTGCTCCTATTTCCTACTTGAATGTAATACTGATAATTTGTGGCATGAACTAATGACTTAGGATTGTTGGGTTTGTTGTGTTGGGTTTTTTTTCTTTTCAGACATCTGCTGGGGTTTTTTTTGTTTTTTCTCTTTCACTCTTTTAGCTTCAAGCTTCAGGTTTCTACATAGATTCTTAACTCCAAATGTCTGATACTTGTATAATTACTGGGGAGGGGATAAAGTGCTCAGGCAACCTTCTTCAAATTTCCAGCAGCGAGGTGGAATGGACAGCTTAATTCTCTTAAACAAATTAAAAAAAAAAAATTTAGAACTTCTAAATTGCAATGGTAAGATGTAAAAGAATGTTTACCTTAAGTTGAGTAAATTCTTATCTTTAGAAATAATCAAATTCTCCTGGGAAAAAAAAACAAAAACCAAAAAACAACCCCACACACACACACACACACACACACAAAAAAAAAAAACCACCCACACAGTATCCTGAACTTTTTTTCACTGAATTTGAGGGGGAAAAATGTTGGTTCAAAAAATGTCATAAGCGCCCAGATCTTTTAAATTCAGTACAAGCATGAGTCTGGAAGTTCATGCATTCTTATAAATGTGATTTGTAAGAAAGCCCATAGCTCTTCACAGCTATCTAAATGTGTATTTCCCTTAAACTCGATCTGAGCAAAGCAGACATTTGCTGCATGCCTTATGCATAAAATGGGTAAAGGTTAATGTAAGTTCACAAACTCTTGAGTTGCACTGAAACATTTTCTGAGTCATTTTGCTCTTAATGACTCTCTTTAAATTACAGTTTTAACAGATCAAGCTGCTCGCACATTTTTCATTGCTATTTTAACATGTTGCATATTCTTTTCTAGATGCACCATCTTAGCTGAATTAAGAGGGTATTCATCACTTTAAAGGATATTTATTTGATAATGTGTTGGGGGGGTGGGCTGTGCAGAGTAGACGTATCTCTGGCAAGTTGACAAGTGTTTAAGAGTGTCATATCCCGATTCTTACTGCAGTTTATCAGTGGTAGGTTTTTATTTCTCAAGCAGGCATCGGTTTAAACTGGTCACAGTATACTATTTATTTACACTTGCTCTTGCTTTGGGTATTAACAACCTCCCTTTATTCATGTATGCTTTGAAGGCTGTTCATTTGAAAACACGCATGGTGTCATGAACACCTGTTCTCACATATTGTGGCTCTCACTTGTGGTAGCTAGAAGTAGAGATGCTACTATTTCTGTTCATCATAAGACAAAACTGTTGGTTTGGGTTCATTTGGGTAAATCTAGACTAAATAAAAAGAAAAAATTGAGAACTTGATGTGTTTATGAGCTGGAATCTAGTCATGTAAATGCAAAAAAAAAAAAACAAAACCGTAAATGTTTGTTCAGCTGTTCCCTGGTATAAAGCATAGGTTCTTCCCACTGAAAAGTTTTCCCGGTACATGGGAAGTTTTGCTTCCACATGAGTTGGAAGCTTAAGGTTTATTCCCTTTTCTTTGTAAGTAAGCTTACCCCAGTGTTTTGTGGTACACATGCTTTCTTTTCCTCTTAATGAATCTGTTCTGGTGTAGAGGAAATGAGCCAAAAAGAAATCCTTGAAGAATATCACCTTCATCTAGTTGTTATGGCCCTCAGCTGGAAGAACTCATCCTTGCTGCAGGTGCTGTTGTTTAGTTTATTCAGAGGCTGTTTAATATCATATGGCACTTACAGCACATGACTTCTCCAGGTCAGAGACCTTGCCCCTATTCTTTTTTCCTGACTTAAAATTCTCTATATAAAGCACAATAGCTTCAGTAGGCCTTTTGCAACAGGCAACTACCTGGTTGTGAAGCATGCTCCTGGAGGACAGTTACTGTTAATTAAGGTGGAAGAGGGAATTGAACCTCATCAGGCTCCTAGAAGAATGAGCTAATGGGGAGAGAGGAAGGATGGAAATATTCCTTCTCTGGCATGCTTTAAAAGATAAGAATAGTTTTGAGTATTTTTCTTCAGGAGAAGGTGTCAGGTTGTTCCCAGATAGGAGGAAGAACTCCCTAGTAGCACAGTGACGTATCAGAAGTCAAGAGAAGACAAATCTGTACGCAATTGGTGTTTCCTATCGCCATCTTATGAAGCTCCAGTATCAATGGATGTGGAATTCCTTTACTACAATACTGTAATTTTCTCTCAGTATTGCAGTTAGATTAAGTTAGATCCCTATAGTCCAAATTCACATATCCTGCTTAAGAGGAATGAAAAAGTTGCGAGTGCTGAGATGATGAATTTCTATTTGGAACTGTACTGTGGATTCTTTTGAGACTATATTAAAGGTAAGAACTTAATGTAACATTCAGGTATGGACATAAAACTCTGCTATGATAGTTGCAAAGTTCTTCTTTTTGTGTGTGTGTGTGATTATTTTCTTATGTCTTGCAGGAAGATTATTTTCATAGGCTTAATTTAAAGCACAGTTTTATTCTAATTGTGCAGTCTGAATGGTTATATAACTTTGATTCTGGTTGAAAGTGTTACAAGAGAGCTGTTAGGGGCTTTTTTGCTTTCCTGTGATTTGCTTCAGTTTAAAGTTTCTAAAAAATGTTACTCTAGTTCTGCTGGTTTTCTTGTACTGGCGTGTAAATTGTCTAAGTTGACCAATTCAGTGTGGTAGCTGATCTAACTAGAGTTTGTCATCTGTGTTTCTTGAATCCTAGAACTGATTACAAATTGGTTTTATAACTTGTGTTTGAACAGCATTCCTGTGCAAAAAAAAAAAAAAGAAAGTTACTATGGTTCATGATAAAAATGATACATACTATTTCATCATTCATATTTTTATTGCAGAAATCCTGTTATTTTTTCTCTGTCATCTAAATCTGTGTAAAAAGTTATTCTGGCACTGTGCCAAATGTGAATTCTTATCCATTGACATTCTTAATTTCTACAGTTTCCATGGGAGTTGAACCCACACATCTCATCCATTAATTGTTTTATTTTGTCTCTAGTGAGTTTGCTTTAATTCTTGAATCACCTACAACATTAAACTCAGACAAGTCCCGGGGACTGATTAGTTTTGTGAATATTGACATGGGCTCATAGGAAATACATTAGTGACTGAACTCAAAGCCTGCAGTTTGGGAATACAGTATCTGTAAGAAGCTCAATAGAGGAGTCAAAGTTTAATCAGAAGTTCTGATTATACTAAATAATTTACAGTAGTAAAGGCTGAAGAGTAGCAGAAACTGGATGCTAAAATGTGAGATTTTGTTGAGCTACGTTGAATTTTAAGTGATCCATATGGATGTGGAATCCCTAATGTTGCATGTGAAGCAATGAGCTGTGAACTGACCATTAAGTCCTCAGGAGTAACACTAGTTCTCTGGAAAGATCATGGACTGCCAAGAAGCAATGTGAATGTCTGGAATTGTTAGGAAAGGAAGAGAGTAAAACATGATAGTTGCACTAGTCTAAAAAGGGTGGAAACAGATCACTAAGATAACACATTGACAAAGATCTGTAATATATTTGAAAGAGGGTGTAATTGCTGCTTTTTTTAATAGTAGAACCTACAATGAGGGTGGTAAGCTCAAACAGAAGTATGTTTTCAGTCATGTGTAAGCTGTGAAACCCCTTCCTCAGAGTATATGTAAATACTAAAAATAAAGTTAAGTAAATGCTAAGTAAATTCATGGAAAATAAATTTGTTGAGTAATTTTAACTAGAGAGACTGGTTCATAAGGTCTCCAGCTTCCAAACAGTTGGAACTGGATACTGCCTCAGAAAGGTTTGGTATAAGCTCTTGTTGTCTTAAGCTGCTTTCCATGGGTTTTTGTTCTGCTTAGCCTTCAGTATGTTCTCTTTTGGTGGAGGGCAAAGCAGGATTGGAGCAGGGAGCAGGAGTTTGGTTGGGTTTCATGTAACTGGAGAAAGACATGCATTCATACAATAGTCTGAGCTTCCACAGGTGAAATAAAATGTTAGGTGCCATATAGATCTTAGGGAAAGTGTTAGACTATATTTCCAGGATCTAAAGTTGGGATTCTCTGTGTTCCCATGGATAATTGTCCTCTTTTCCTGTTCAGTCAGGTTGTCTGCAGTGTGCAAAGATTAAATATATTTTTCTTGGTATGTAGCTGTATTTTTTTAATGCATGATAAATGACAGAAACAGTGTTTGTACAGTTCTAGCTTATCTGCTATACTTAATTTCCTTGTATTTTGCCATCAAATCGAGTTTGAAGAAAATGTGTTATGATTTAAGAACATAAACAAAAGCTTGAGAGGTTGAGAAATGCATTTATAGTGACAAACTCATTTATCTAAAAGTCCTTGTCACATGCAAAACAAGTGGTATCAAAATAAGTGTTGTTACAGTTTCTTCATCAGAAATTATGGCAAACCAGCAAATGTCCTATGTGAGAGTAAAAATAACTATCCTGAAGGGGTAATAAAAAAGTAATCTAAATGCCAAAAATAGAATAAGCTTTTAATTGCATACTTAATGTGTGTGCAATTGGTGATTTCAGTTTATATACTTCTATACTGCTTAAATTTTTATAATTTTGGAAAACCCTGACCCGAAATTCCATAGTATTTGTAACAGAGTGTGCGTGGGTATTCTGTGCAGGCTTTAGTGATAAGACAGGCCATAGTAAGTCTTGGGAGGATGACACAGCAGACCAAGGTGGGTTGTTTTTACTCATGTGGTTTACAAGGGTTCTTTACCTTATTCCAGGTGACTGTTACAACATGGTCTTTGAGCCAGTATTAGTTACACATCTCTACCTGCAGTCTGCAAAATGTGTAGTTTGGCTGAATCTGAGCAAGTCTGCCTATTACAAGCTAATCTTTACTCAGGAAATTTAGTGGCTTTTCATTTTTTTTATTTCCTTATTGCCTGGAAGTGCCTGTCAGGAATCTTAGTAATTCAAGCCTATTGACTCAGATGAATAAACAATGAAAATTCTCAGAGTGAATTAGTGAATTATTCTTTTAAGACTGAAGAGCCTGAGTGTGAAAGGATGACCTATTTTTTTAATATCACATGAATATAAGTGTTCAAAGAACCAAAATGTGTTACTACGGGGGAATGACCTGCCTGAAGGGAATCGATCTGAGAACTGCTTTAACATGAGGTATATTCCTTTTATATGATAAAACATAAGCTGGGCTCAGAATTTGAAATGGCACCCCCAAAGTTATATATGGCAGCAGTGGGCAGCTTTGCAAGCAAACCTAACTTGTAATAAACAGGATTTTATCTAGGAAAGAAACTTTCTTCCTTTAACAATTGTAGAAACAAACAGTTGGAAAAAAAAAAAAAAAAAACACATTTTTTTGGTCTGATGTGTGTAAATAGGAAACATAATTAAACACCTCATTTTTGTTAATTTGGATATTTTTGTCTCCTGACTCATATGCTTTGCATACCAAAGTAAGTAACAGTCTTGAATTTGGGAAGTATAAGACTAGAATAAGCACTGAGTCTCCAGGGATGGAAGAGTAAATGTGACTCCACGTCATCTTCTGAAGTAGGTGTTGAATGGAAAACATTACATTTGAATATTCTAAATGAAATTAACTTTTACATAAATCTGGGATCACCTGTTGCCTTTAAGCCATGTTTGTGCAGATAGAGCACAAAGCTTCTCAAAGTTCCTGAAGAGCATTTCTGGAGATGCTGTAGGTGATTTCCTTTGTTAGGAGTCTACCTAATGACAAATCCCATCCTTTCATTTGTAGAGATTAATGGAGTGAATTTAACTATGTCGTTTATGAGTCCAAAAGAAGGATACCTTTTTTTTTTTAATTCTGTCCTGACTTGTGAGCAGGCCTACACTGATCATTTACTTCTAAGCTGAACTCTTGAACAGAAAGTAACATCAGAATTTTGTCAACAAAAGCAGTACCCCAGAGTTCTCAACTGGAACACCTCAACCCAGTTCTAATGAAAGCAGCTGATTTAAACTGATTTGTTAAATTCAGGAATCATGCTGTGAGGAGAGTCAAATGCATCTGTCCTGAGTAATGAGTTCCTAAAACAGAAGAAGAAACAAATGGCCGAACATTCCTTTTTCTAGTATAGCCTCCAGGCTTCCAGAAGGCAGTGGCTTATGGCCTATGTGGGACAGTATTTTTATGTGGACTAAAAGATGATGAAAGAACTCTTTTAAAATCAGGTACTACAGTTAAAGCTAAGGAGATTTCTGTTCACTCTTTCATTACTTAATATCTTTGTACTATTTCTATTCTCGTTCTAGAAATGGCAATAAGATGGTGTTGGGGAAAATTTCCTCTCCTTTCCCTAGTCTTTAACTGTCAAATAGCAGAGACTGTCTTCCTACTTCTAGGGTGCCTTTCTTAAGTGTAGGTGGAGTCCCAAACAATGATAGAAATGTTTTAAAGTAAAACAGGTTCTAGCAAGAAATGGCACAAATCCTAAACAGTGCATGAGCCATGATTCTGTTTTCAAAACTGCCATTCAAGATAGCTGAAGATCAAGCTTCTAGGCCATTAATTAAAAGGATGCTTTCAGAATTGAAAATAAAAGTTTTAGTTACCCTTTAAAATGATGCAGTGTTAATTAAGAGCAGGATGATATGTGAGAATGTCATAATGGGACACTGTTGTTTTATATCCACATTGTTTCTGACTTGCTGCAGTCTTTTACTAGCTGTGAATTAATATAGCAAGCACTGAATCTTCCTACTCACCCACTGGGGGATTTTGTTGAAAGGCGAGCATGAAAGACTCGATTTCTTTTTAGGATCTTAAAGTGAGGAAGATGGGTATGTAGGGGATAATAATGAGATTTTTTTTTTTTCCCTAAGGCAGAAAAGGTTGAATTCATCCTAAAAATAAGATTTATTTGGTAGCTTCGTCTAAAACAGAGGAGCTCTGAATATGATAAAAGACAGTGTTGTGAGGATGCTTTGAAACCTAAGATTGTTTACAGTTGATGAAACAGTTGTAAATTACCTCACTGGAAAGGTGTTAGTGAACTAACTGGGATACAGGAAAGATTTGAGTAAAGGTGAATCTTACAGAGCGAGAAGAAAAAAATATCCATAAAAAACAAACAAACAAACACCCAAACCAACCAACCAAAAAAAACCCCCAAAACACTAAACCAACCAACCAAAAAAACCCCACAACCACCCCACAACCAAACAAAAGAGAAACCTCTCTAAACACCTAATTAGACATGTTCACTGTAATGTGAATACTAGAGAGCTGTATATCACCCTTTCATAGAAATGAATTAAAGGCCTAACACTGCAATATTATGAATTCTTTTCAGGAGGAATAAGTGGCCTAATCTTTGTGCTTGCAGCCTTCATCTGGGGTTCAATTTGTTTGCAAACTATTTAAATTAAACTAATTTTTTATTGGCAAGTTTTAAAGCTGCTTGATATTAAATTAGAATTACTTTTTTCTATCAAGATGCCTGCTTCTGAAATCTACTAACATCATCCTTACTAAGTAAACCTTGATATCATTAGCAATTACACAGATGTCTTTGTTACTTTATTATGTATTTGCACTATTTATTATTTTTCTTACCTTGCATTCACGTTACTAGATTGTGCTTTCAGAACCTAGGACCTGACAAGGAAATTGGTTCTGTACATATGGACTATGTGAGTGTTGGACAGTGACATTCAGTTTCAGTTGTAGACTCACCTTTTTTTCCCCCCCTATTCTAGATCTTTGTATATTAAATACTAATGTTGTCATTGGTTTATTTTTTTTTAAACACAATGTATATGGAAGGAACTAGTGGCAACAAACCAAGAGATTAGTTTCTGTACCACATAACTTCGTCAAAGTGTTGCTGCATTTTGAAAGAGCAAACACCTTGATGGGGCACACAGTGAATGTGAAATATGGGGATTAAATCATATGCATCTCAGAGGCTACAATCTTGCTTTAGTTCATTTGAGTTTCTGTGTTCCATGAACAATATTCCCCGGAACCTAAGTTTTAAGAAATTAAAGAAGTTTTATGGTATTATTTACAATATATGGTATTACTTCCCAGAGTGTACAAATACAATTAAAGCAACTCTACTCTCATCTACACCACTGTATTTACAGTGAGTGTGTAAAACCATTGTTCTGTTTTATTAAGTCTTAGATTTCTTGTTGGATTGAATTCTGACCTTTACTGTCATCAACAAAGTTGCTTTGCTTTATGAGAACTTCTCAGTGCGGTGTCCTTGTTTTTTCTGATTTTCCTTCAGTCTCATTACTTGTTTTTCTTGTTCAAAGAATCAGTTGATTCTATGAACATCAGCAGATGTTTTCTGCTCCATATTTTTTCTGATTTCCTTGCACATCAAGATACCAATTTATTGTTGAAGTTTCTTGCAAGGCACTATGCTAATTATAAGTGCAAAACCAAATAATTTATAAAGTTCTAAAACATTTTTAAATCACTTCTGGTATCTGCATATGGTCATCTTAATGGTTATTCATAGATGTATACTGACATGAAAAGCAAGATGATGTGCAGCACATGCTAAGGTCTCAGGAGAAAATGTACTAGAATATTGAGAAGCTCTTCTATTCAGGTGAATGGTAATGGGTCAGTCCCATTGATTTCTTTAGCTTTAGTGAAAATTCTAAAGGCAGGTGACTGCTATGTAACAAAAGTTTAACGTGATAAAAGATATTTTATACTTGTGACATGATTTGGAATTGTGCAGTTCTCAAACAGCAAGATAAATGTTATAATAAAAATGTGTGCAGAGGTTAAGGGGAGACTTTTCCCTTATTTCAGCTTTCCAGTGTGACTTAAAAATTGCTGTCTTGAAGCCAGCTACCTAAATCAATAATGTGCAAGATTGTTTTAGCCAGAGTATCTTCCTTTATTTTGTATATTTTGACAAGCAGAAGGTCTATTGGAAGTTATGAGATTCAAAAGCCATCAAGGGTCTTTCTAAGTTTAGTTTAAATAATTTTAAATGTTTCTCTCTCCTGTGTACAATGCCTCAGTGAGCAAGTAATGATGGATGCCACTTAATGAGAATGTGACTAAAGCAGAAAGATCATTCACATCCAGAAAACAGATGGATATTTCATGCGTTTCAAAAATAATGTATGTCCTTCTTGCTAACAAGTATAAAAGTCCTATTTTCAGTGTTAGCTTCCTTCAGTGAACATCATTTCTCTCTGTGATGCATCTTTTCAAACTGGTTTACACCTTATTCAGCATCTTCAGAGCATGTAGGATAGAAGTCCTTTTTTATTCTGAAGACAGATACTCAGTGTCAGAATGTATCGACTTAGCATCAGGGTGAATTGTCAACTCTTGTCAGTCTGTTCTCCATTTGAGTATTTCTCCAGTTATAGTGGAATTTTTTTTTTTTTTTAAATCAGCTTCATCATAAAAGTATTTTGCCCATATTGAATCAGCCATGAACATAAAAAGGAAAATATTTCATATTGCCTGTAATGTAGGATTATTTTCTCATTAAGATCCTCAGTAGCAGTAATATGGCTTGAAATTAAAATTAATTGATTTCTGTTGAAGGAACTTACTAATTCTTACTATTAGTATAAGTACTTGGGGAGTATGATCCAATGAAACAGAAAGTCAGATGACCAATGAAACTATATAACAATGATGTCATGTTATTATGAAGTCAAGTCATAAATTTCATACTTTAGAACAGTGATTAATTAGGTAATTTTGACTTTCGTCAAAGCATTTACAAGTATTAGAAAGTATGCGGTTCTCATTTTTCATATGTAGACCTCAGAAGTATTTTAGCTATGACTTTCTTAATTTTAAACAATGCTATAGGGTGCGGAGCGGCGAGGGAAGATGCGGACAATCAATATGATTGGTAAAGCAAACTTCCTTTATTAGAGATCAGAAGGGTGCTTTTATACAGTCATCTCATTAATAATCATACTTGTCCATCTTCTATTGGCTCACATTACAAAGTATCTTAGCATAATCCATCCCCTCTTACAGTTGCAGCTGCAAG
>JANHGN010024920.1:0-30103 GCA_024605025.1 Megaceryle maxima
TTTCCCTTTCCCTTTCCCTTTCCCTTTCCCTTTCCCTTTCCCTTTCCCCTTCCCCTTTTTTTTTCTTTCCTTTTTTTTTTTTTTTTTTTTTTCCTTTTCTTTTAAGATTGTTTCCTTGTCTTTCATGATAAGGTAGTTTGCCACACTGAGGGCAAGACCAGGTAAGTTCCCTTTTGTTAATGTGATTCACTTTCTTGGTCTTGGGTCCCTTTCAGACCTACCAAGCAGTATGAACTGCCTTTATCTTGTCTTATTCTCATCTTCAGCCATTCTGAGATGAGTCATCTCTGTACAATCACTCTAAAGTTTCTGTCATGCATCTACTGTTTTATGGTAAATTTACTTTAAAATTTCATGTATGGCCTGGCATGTAATTATAAAATAAAATAGAGGATGAAGTGTTTATGAAATAGAAAATTATGAGCATGAGGAGAATTATTGTATTTAAGTATCATCAGTATCATCCAGAGCATAAAAGAAGCACAAAACCCAAGAGCTGGGAATGCAGAAATTATAGAATGTATCTACAGGTATTAGTTTAGGTAACTAGGTGCTATTGGGACTAATAGGACTAACTGATGTCTAGAAGGGTGGTTCTTTCTAAAGGGAGTGTTATACAGTTAAATTTGTAACTAAAAGTCAAGAAAGACACCAGAAACTTGAAGTTAGCATAAGTATAATATTAGTAAACTATAATGCATCATGAAATTTATTGGATTTGGGAAAACCTGAGGAAAAGCACTGATATCAGATACAAGTTTCTCAGAATTATGGAGAAAGAAGGAAAAAAATTTTAACAGCTATAGCTCACACAAGTGATTTGATTTTAAACATATTTGGAGGGAATGACGATAGCAATCACTTTGTTAATAAAATTAAATAAACTAAATAAAGGCTAATTAATCTTAAATGTTTACGTCTTTATAAAAGTAGAAAACAAAGAATATAAGAATAGTATCAATATTGAGTAATTCTCAGTTCAGATTACTATGAAGCCAATGCATTCTTAAGACATAGAGGGTAGCACAGGTCAAGAATCATTTAATGGAAGAATTTAAGAACTCTGTGTCCACATGTTTAAATCTTTAATCAGCATTTACTTCCCCTTAAATTCCTTCTTCCTCAGTAAGAATTTTCTGTGACTAAAACATGAGTTCATGACCAGGCTTGTGTTTGTTCTCCTCTAGTGAAGGAAAAAGGAAAGAATTGTTGAATCACAATCTGAAGGACTATATGCTGGGGCTTGATGTCTATTAGGATGCCCTGCCATCTTTTAGAGCAGCTAATTTAAAGTCTGCTTTAATTATGGATCAGCTTTGTTTATGTTTATATATTTCTATTTGTATTATTTATATTGTTCATATTTATATGTATGAAAGAAGAATGCAAGGAAGAAGAAATTGTCATACTTGACATTTTTCATCTGTCAGCGAAGCTCTTTTTTAAAATTTTCCCCTGAATGCAAAATTAGGAAAGAGTAATAAACTCAAATTTATGAGGAATGCAGAGAAAAAAAAAGAAAAAAGTTTGGGGGAGGAAAATGGTAGTACTTAAGGAAATGAAAAGGGAAATGAAAATCCTGGAATGAAAAGATATCATTTAGAAAAAGAGGGAGGACTTCAGTAGTGGTTAAAAACTGCTGAAATTCAGTTACCCTTTGAAAGATCTTTGTTAAGCAGGAGGCGTACAAGATAAAGTTTATATAACTAACAAATGATGACAGTTTCAAATATGCATTGATACAGACCAGACAAGAGTACTTGGCAAAGCGGAACATTTACAAATTTTTCAGGCCAACCAGTAGGAAGGCAATTGGGAAATTCATTTACTCTGCCACAAACAATTATTTTTGACAAGACATGGAGATCTGGGTAATTAGCAAAACACTATAGAGAAAACAAAACAAATTCAAAAGGAAAAAAAAAAACTGTGATTTTGGCAATTGTTTTCTGAAGATTCTCTCTGTATCCCAGAACAGTATCGCAAAAATACTGAGAGAAAAAAGATTACTGGGATTTAGGTTACTCAGACATCAGAGAGAGAGAGTCTTCTCTTACTCCTCAAGTCAACTCCTTTCAATTTATGTAAGCAAGCGGGCACAAGGTAAAAAAAAAGCCAAAACCCCTTTTCTGCATCTTCATATTTCCTGCCACTTAGAAAAGCTGCCTATGGGAAAGGAACAAAATCATTTCCTTCACTCGCAAGGAAAAGTGAATCAGAAATATCTTGACTTTATGAACAGTTTATTTTTGGGGTACTACAGAAGCAGTACTTTCCTCACTGGAAACAGCAGAGGTGTAACCTGATCTTCAGGAACCTGAAGATTGAGATCGGCATGAACATTTTGAAGACGACATCTCGATAGATGAAGATGATAACATTTTCCTTCATGTAAAATCAAATGCAGAAAGAAAAACAGTAGGAGTCTGAATTCTGGTGAAAACCTCTGACACAATGTCTCATGAATTACAGTTCTCCAAATCAATCCACAACCTGAAATGTGACTGCAGAACCATAAAGCAAGAAGAAACATAAACTGCTATAGACTAAAAAGGGAGAAAGGACAACAGGAATTGGTTTTAAGTTCTACCTCATTTAACGTCCTTCATATTGATTTTGAAGTGGGGTAATAGACCTATTCATGAAATACATTGATGGTACTGAATTTGAGTGTGTTGGAATCACTGCTGAAAAAAGAATGTAAGTGGAGCTAGGCAGCTGAAAATAAGGACAGAGAAGAAGTAAATGAAATTAAATGTGGAAAAAAATACAAACATTTATCTGTCTGAGGGAAATATAATTAAATATAATTAAAACCTCAAATTTTTGTGGACATAGTGAAACCTGGAAATCAGTAATGCTGCAAAAGGGATCATGAGTGATAGTGGAGACAAAAAGATGCACAAATTTGCAACATGGGGTGACAGCAGCAAGGTTCAACGCAATGCTGGGCAGAACCTGCATGTCATTGTCATGTCACAAACCAAAAAAGATACTGACCCTTCTGTTTATAGCAGTGGTACGACTTCCTCTCAGATACTGAGGACAGCTCATTACTAGTGACCAATTACAGGGAGCTTAGAAAAAGGCAGCAGAAGGTGCTATGGGCATATATAGAATTCTGCAAATTATATCTAGCTAGATACATATAGCTAGATATTAAAACAATACATATAAAAAAGCTAGATACCCCATCTCTATTATATAAAACATTGTATAATAATAATAATATAAAAATATATTTAATATATCATGGTGTCACATGGGGACTCATCAAGACCTTTCTGGTTTTCCCCTTGTTTGAAGGATTGGCACGTGGAACTGTGCATCCTTTGCCATCTGGCACAACAGAAATAGACAATGAGGATGTTTTCAGGAGTGTCTTGAACCTTGAGCTCTCCTGATTTCTGCCATACTGATCACTCTATAGACCACTCATAGGAGAGAAAGGAAGAACCGACTGCAAAGTGTCCCTTGGTGCAAGAGGATATGATGCATAGGTGAGAAAGTGTGTTCTTCATAAACAAACCAGCAGCTATTCTATGAAAGCTTGCAAAACATTAAAAGTGCTGAACAGATCATTTATTTTAAGATTCAGAACACGGAGAGTAATTTAAAAACTGAATAAAATAGGAAGGAACTAATTTAAAAATAATTTGAAACACATGTATATGTGTGTGATAAATAATTGGTTTGTGTGAAATATGGAAAATATGTGCAATTGTAAGGAAATAACACTCATAACTCATGAGATTTCAACTGGCCAAAACAGTATTACAAGGCCAGCAAAACCACTCACAAGGGGAAAGTGCAAAATTCCAGTAACAGTTAAATGAACTATTTTATTCATTTATGACTCAAAACCCCCCTGTACTAAATATGACAAACTATATCCAAGTAGCAGAGTAATTCAGTGTACTATGGAAAAAGAAAATTATCCACCCTGTAGGTTATTTTTTCTAAGCTTTTTCCCCCTAAGAAAGAGAAAAAGAAAGAGAGAAAGAGAAAGAAAGAAAGAAAGAAAGAAAGAAAGAAAGAAAGAAAGAAAGAAAGAAAGAAAGAAAGAAAGAAAGAAAGGAAAGAAAGAAAGAATTTAAAAGGAAAATGGAATATTCCTCATAGCAGATGTTATATGATTTGTAAACAAGTGCCCCAAGGCCACAAAAGCTATAGATTTGTTCATACTACTACCCATCAGAAGATACCATAAATCTCTCAATAGTCAGTGACCCAGAGTTTGTGAATATATTACTGCTGACATATCAAAATAACCCTTTCTGTTTCATTCAGTACGTATCTGAATTATGCAAATGATTGTCAGTGTAGTTTTGCCATTTCTTTAAAAAAGTGAACACACATGGGGTAGTCTTTAGACTGTGTTTCAGGATGTATTTGTCCCATAATCACCATTACAAAAGTCTATCACCTGTACTGGTTGGCAAAGCTTATGTTTCAAATGCAAGCCTCAATTCTTAGGTCCCTATCCCTATGCTGTAAAGCCATCCATGCCCTGCAGAAAAAGAACATTGTCAGAGGAGCTGATTTTATTTATCTGAATTGATTTGTGTGTGTGTATATATATATTTTATTCACCACTTAAGTGCTGGTTTACGATCAGAGGAGACTGAGTACTCTGGAGACATGGTTTACCCTCAGTGTTGGCAGACACCTCCATTTTAACTCTCCACATTGAAACGGATGATTGAGAAAACTCTGACAGAAAGCATCTTATCACATCCCAGATTTTTGCCAGTTACTGTCTTGGTCAAAAATTTATCAGTTCAACATCTACTTCTTTCCAAAATCATCTCAGCAAACCACAGATGCATGCAGTGTTTCTAAGTACTGATGGCATTTCCAAAAGTACTGCTCTATAGAAGAATGCTTTGACACAAATAATAATTAAAACCTCATTAAGTAAAAGAGTGGCTGAGAAATTAGCCGTCCTTCTAGAGAAACGATCAATGTCAATGTTCTCAAGAAAATCCTTTCATGTCTTACTTTGTGCCAATCTCATGTTATTGTAATTCCACTAAAGACAAGTATTATGTATAAATTCAGGCAAATGAATGAAAATCCCCTTTTTGATACTATCAAGAATATCTTGAACTAATTTTTTGGTTTTAATCTGGGAAGAAGGATAAACCTGTATTGTGAAGTGTAGCTATTTGCAGTGCTTTTTGTATTACAGGTTATCTGCCCTGGAACAATCTCTTCTTTTGGACAGAAAGTTCACATTCAAGTGTAGTGATTTGGGTCTGGGATAAGTGTTCATATATTTAAAAACCTACCAGAAAAACAAATGGCTTCCCTAATTAGTAAGCTTGATCAGTGTACCCATTAAAGACACATTTCCTAAAGTATTATAAATCCAGACCAGTCAGAGAAAAGTAGGTTCAAACAGCTCGTTAAAGTAGCCCAGTATCCCCAGTAATTTCCCCCCACTCACCTCTTCTGCACACCAGTGTTAATATAATCTAATGTTCTTCAGTTTTCTACTACTAAAAGAAAACCACAGAAGAGATGGTTTAATTAAAATAAATATTTTCTAGCTCCAGTTGCGTACAAAATGCTAAAGAAAAAAAGAGTCTTAAGCACTGTTTATATTTGTTTTGTCTTTCTGGAGGCAACTCTTTCACTCAGATTTTGCACTAAGATTAATTCCAGCAGTGCAGATGTAGAGAAGGGATTATTGCTCAGTCTCAGGGAAGACTGAAATCATTAAAGCAGAGCAGCCACCAACCTGCAGTCCCAGGGTCTTCTGGAGTATGATATGATGATTGATAACCTGACCTACACTTCTTGGATCACTTGGCAGGTAGAAATACAGCATCTGCTCTATTGTTAATGCAATAAATTAAACCACTTTCAAACATTTCAATAAATTAAGCCCAAAGATCTGTAGTAGTTTACATAAACTATGTAAATAAACGCTGTGGCTTACGTGTTGCTACTTGGTCATAAATTCAGTCTACGTCTTTTAAAAGGCACAAGTTGGGTATGGATATTTAAGATGGCTTTTGCAATCATATTAATCTTTCTACTTCATATTTCACATTTTTATGAGAACTTTATTACTAAATAATATATCTCCATGTTCCCTTTTGTAGCTGTACTGTCCATTACTTGCCTAAACTACTCGCTGTCATTAGTTATAGCAGTTTTATGCTTCATATACTACATAGCCTCTGATGGCTGTCTCCCTAATAAATTCTTCATCACCTTCAACATGACCATCTGCATTGCAGCTTCATTAATATCCTTTCATTCTAATTTCCAGGTGGGCTATGTCTTGCTTAGTTAAAGCTTTTTGTAAATTATTAATTATTGCAACCAAGAAACCTCCTCCCTAGGCTCTCACTGGTATCATGAAATAGTGATTTCATGGATATTACAGAAGTGTCGCTCATTGCTGCCTTTACCTGTTAGGTTAATGAGGATCATTCTGCTTCAACACAATGGATCAAAATCTGGCCTTTGGTGCACACAGATGATTTTCCATTGATTTCACTGAGCTCATTGCACCTGGAGCTTCAGGTGTAGCAGCCTATTAAAGTAGCATGGGAGAGTGCAAAGCATAGATAGAAAAGTTTACCCTGGTAAAGCAGGTGAAGCAGAAACTGAAGAAGCCTGAGACTTGAAAGAATCTCAACCAGCACAATCTAAAAGAGAAGAAACCTTATGCCACTGGGCAAGAGATCCTGAGCGGTCTCAATTTCCTGACAGCACAGAAGGTTAAATACAGCTCTTCAGCAGACAGGCCCTATGTTATCTCATACCTTAGGGAGACTTTCCTTTGCTCATAATATTGGGTCAATTCAAATATGAGCACCAAAACCTACAACACATACATTTCACAGCAAACAGCCAATTCTTAGCATCACCTCTTGTACCTTAAAGCTTTCAAGCATTTCTGTCACTGTATTCTGCAGTGAGACTGTCCTATTGACTGTCAAAACAGCACAACTTCTTTTCACCTTTGGAGTCAGTTTGGTGGGCTCCACCAAGCAAGGAAATCCACTTGGGCAGACCAGGAAGTTCAGCTGAATGTGACCTAGTCAGTATATACCATATGGGATGGGTTATGTAGTTCTTCTCCGTATGGTTACTGTGCAATTACAAATGAGGTAGACACATCCTACATTCTTACATTGCAGCACCCTTTCTCATTCATTTAATTTGGATGTCTGTGTGTGCCTCTATGTACCTGTATACATGCATTGATTCTACACACACAATTGCATTTACTTTTTTTGTATAAAGGTATTAGATGTATCAAGCTGTATTTTACAGATGTTTAGTAAGGTGAAAAATTAAGAAATGAAGATTTAAAGCTGTCTATAATTCCATCCTCTTTTCTTGCGAATATAATTTGTAATATCCTTTAATATATATATGTAGTGATTTTACTTTCTGGGTTCTTCTAATTATTCAGACTGTAACCTTGTGCCTTATTCAATATACTTTATTCAAACCTTATTCCCTTGGCAGAATTTTTCCTCACGTATTTTTTTCATACTGTTGTGACTGTGATAATACTTGCAAGATTCATAACAATTAATTTATCTTTGCAAAATGCAGTCCAGTATCAAATAGGAGATCAACTCTATGGAGTGGCAGAATATGCACTTTAGAAAGTGTGAAAGTTGGAGGATGCTTTGTGGGGTTGAAAGCTGTAGCAACTTTGGCTGATGAAAAGGAGAAATGAATGTAGGCAAAGGGAGAGTTTTCAGAGGTTTGGCTATGCCCAGGTTTTGCAACAGAAACCATATCCTTGTCGAAATGGTTAATCATGATGCTGAATTTTACCTCGCTGCTTCAGAGTCTTTGAAAGAAAGGTCATCAGATTACTTTTTATAATGATTAAACGAATTATTCTTTTACCTTACGCATGGAAATTGTTGATCTAGTATGGCTGGATTTTTTTTTTTTCTTCATTTTCTCATTAATTTTCATACCCGTATGGGAAATTGCTGAAGTTTGAAAAAATTAAAAGCAATATTGAGTTTTTAATAAAAGTCCTTTAAAACTCTCCTTTGCTCCTTGGATTGCACTGGCCCTATTTTCAGTGCATTTAAACTTTCTTTATTTTTTCCTTCAAAATCTCTTTTTGTCCTCTTTCCTTCTGCAGTCATTGATTTTGTCTCCCCAACCCAGACAGCAATTCAGGCACTCATTTGTATTAAAATTTCAGCACTCAGGCAGATGGCCAAAACAAACACTCTTTCTCATGTGCCATCTCAAAGATCCCAAAGTGATGCTGTCTCATAGGTGAGACCAGAGAGCAAAGCAGAGGTTATCCACAAGCCCCCAGACTGTCTTCTGAACATAAGGAAGAAATGTACCTTGTAAATCTACCAATAAGAAACCCTTTTATTCTTTTGCCTTAGAAATGAAAAAAGGAATAGGAAAAACTTGGTTTTGTTTGGAGAGAAAATCGTCCCGAGGTAATGAGAGGAGTAGGTTTTTTTGACTTAAATATGAACAATTCTTTCTGCAAACCAAAAGGACCTTGTCCTTGGAACTGGTCACTAAAACATCACAGCAGGACAGAGTGAGCTTTTGAGACAAGCATGCACCTGCCAGGGATTTGACCAACTCTCCTGTCAAAACCTCATATTATTCCTTAAGTAACAACTATAGTTTGATTTGACCATTAATTAAAGGCCACTTCAACTAGGTGGCTGGATCCTGCCAACCCAGAGAGGATCAGAGTCATATAAGTTTCACTACATTGAATGTATTCATTTCCTTTGCTTAATATGTGTAATGAAGTAACCTAATTCTGTACACACCCCAAACCAAACTTGCCTTTCTTAAAGTGTTCCTTGCTTTTCCCCCTCTGGTTTCTATTTTTTTTCTATAATGCTAATCCGTGGTTTAGACAGACTGTGGGGCCCACCTACCGTGGAAAACTTTTCCCCAATATAATTGTTAACGGACGCTCCAGCAGTTTGAAAGAAATGAAAACAAAACCTTATTATCCAATAAAGGACTGTTAAAAATTCAGCAGCTAACAGTTTTTGGCTGATAAAATTGTTGAACGTACCAAGAAGCAGAAAGCAAAATTGGCTATTTTCTGATCACAGGCCTAATTAGAAACGAACGGCTTAACTGTACCATTATGTACCAGTGAATGTGCCCTGAATGGTATTTTCATTTCTGAATCTCTTTATGTAAAGAATTTCCTGTGAGATTTTGTTACTTTCTAAATGTCTCTGTATGGTATTGACTACAACTGAGGGCCAGGTTTTGTTAAAAGAAAATGTCTGGCTTTAATGGTGTTGAAGTTGAATGTACATATATATTATTTATTGGATCAGGTTCTAAGACTGGATATCCCAAAGCAAAGGTCTTGTGTTTTTTTGGTTGGAGTTTTGTGGGGGGTTTTTTGTTTTATTTTGTTTTGTTTCAAATTCATTTTTACAGCTTACAGCAGCCAGTTGAAAATAAGACAATAAAGGTTATGTGAGAATTGTGGGACTTCCTGCAGTCTACCTCAGGAACTGAAATGCTGCCCTGGCAGACTCAGATGCCTCTTTGAGACCATACTCAGTGTAAAACAGGGTGGAATTGGATTTTATGGTCTAGATTCCTTCTTATGTTCAGTCCTTCAAAATCAACAGGATTTTTTTTAAGAATAAATTTGAACCAGCCTGTTTAGTGCTTCTGCTTTGGAAGTCTACAGTTACTGGACTTTCATGATCTGTTGCCCCATTCCATTCCCTGTATGAGCCTGAGACAAAGGTCTTGCTGAATAAAGCTTCATTAGATCACAGAGATATCATAAATAATTTAGCAGAGTTTATCATAATTAAAGGGTTTTTCTCACAAGGGGATTAAGCTGACCTGGGGGCAAAATTAATTCCCACCATTGGAGAAAATCAACTCCCAGATCAAGTTTAAGGTCTGTGGAAAGTCCTTATTCTGGATGTGCATCCTTCTGGACTCCCATAGTCCAGACAGGAATCCCAACTTCCTTCGTTGCTGAATTTTGCCAAGGAGGACTTGTACACCTGGGAGCCTAGGCTGTTGGAAAAACTGCCCTTTTCATGCAGTTTGGTCAGCTGTTCTGTTAGAAAAACATCGATCTTTTTTGAAGTTATTATTAATGGCTTATTTCACAACAGATGCTCCATAATTACTGAAATTACAGAATCAGAGCAAATGCAGCAAAATTACAGAAGTTGTAAAAAGACAGAAAATGAGAAGTGTTCTTTCACCAACTGTAAAACTGAGCATTGTTGAGTTTCTTGTCTTGTTCATTCAAGTGTAAGCTATGCTTCAGCTCCTTGAAGTCTACCCACCCGTTATGGATTTCTGTCACAACAATAAATTGCAGAATTTGATGATTTTTCTGACCCAATAGTGCAGCTTCTTCATGTAATAGTACAGTATTAAACTCATGTAACTAGAGAATGCCACTTCTTCTATTGTAGCACCACCAAATCATAACATGAGTGGCAAAACCATACATTTTTCTATATACCTGATATGGTTCATGGTAAGGCCCAGTTTTGTAGCTGCTCTGATGCATAAATAATCCAGATGCTGACGTAGCCCCTCTGTTTTCCATTGGACAACTCATGAGCAATGACAGCCATGTCACTATCTTTTCTACTTGTTCAGATCCTATGTAGGCCATCACTGCAGTCAGGACACCATTCATTTCATGGATGTTACCCATGTAGCTGTTGCTGCTTCTTACTGTTCTTCTTCCCCCCCACACAGTGCAGGATTCAAATTTATTATGAGACTCTGTTATCTAACAGCAAACAAATACTCATGAAATAGCTCAGGTACCATTGTTCATGCGTACTCAAGGTGACATGAAAGCACAGAACTTTGTGTTCCTCTGTTTTACTAAAAGCCATCTACTTGGGGTCTTTTATGACAAATTAAATTACATTATACTTTGAGTTTTGTCAAGGTCTAGCAGAGATCTAATGAAAAAGTTATTTGTTTCCTTTAAACAACAAAATAGAATTTTTTCTTTTGACCCTATTCTAAAGAATTACGTTGCTAGAAAATGTGGACTAAAGAGGGGATAGAAATCTATTGGTTACAGAACTTGTATCACCAGCTCAGGTGGCTTGGATGTCACCCTTATGGTCTTCTGATGTTACTTCAGAAAGATTGTACTGTCAGCAGGAAAATGGGTCTTTTTGAAAAGATTTTCTCCTTTACCAAAAGCGTCTTATGAGATGTTAAGCTCATTAGGAAACCAGAAGAAAATCCAGCCGAACTTTTAAGTCTCGTCTCCCCCCCCCCCTTTTTTTTTTCTTTTTCCTTTTTTTTTTTTTTTTTTTTAACTTTTGGTCATTAAGAATGTGAAAAGGGGCTTAGCTTTTTGAGCAGCTCCAGGGAAAGATGGGGAGGGGAAAAATGTTGAGATCTTATGACTACAGTTAATGTACACTGGTGATACTATTCAAGCTGCGATAAAGGCCTGTCAGCACTTCCATTTGAAACCAGGTCTTTTTAACGTTTATTTTTCCAAAAAGAAGTCCAGTGTTAGTTGAATTTTAGCATACAAGAATGCATTCTGGGAGAAAATTTCCTTTGTGACATTTCAAATAGATGGTTTTCATTGTACATGTGAGAAATAATTCAAAGTGTCCCAGCCTGAGATGTATTTTTGCATTTATATCCAGCTGTCAGCCATTTATTTGTGTGTGTATTCATATAGAGAGATCTATGAAAGTGTGTTTGTACGTAAAAGTGTGAGCATATATTGCCGTACAACCTGCAAGAGGACTACCCTTGTGCTTAAGTGTTAATATAGGCCTGATCTTTCCACGGGTTGGTCCTGCACCTTGCGGGATAAAGTCTTTACACCTGCTCAATCAACAGGATGGAGATCCAACTGTTCTCTTGTCAAGTCAAGCAAGCGGCCCACGTTTTGCACAGAAGTTCCAGTTTTACAATGAAATTTTGTATTTTGTGGTATAAACTGCACTATACAGATAGAGAGAGCAAGAATTATTTTCCTTAAAAACCACACTGATATCATAAAGGAGCATGATTCCTTCAAGAAGAAAGGAAGAAATGGCTCCATCCCTATATTTTCAGGTGCAGGCAGCGAATGGGGAGAAGAATACCTAGAATAGCTGTTGTTCTTCATTTTTACAGAGAAATTTAATTTTCTAATCATTCATTTACTGAACATTCTTAGATATGTTGAAAACTATTTTTTTCCCATTTTACAAAAGACAACACTAAGAGTAAATGGCACCATTGCATCAAAAGAGCTAGAATCTCATCAGCTTATGATCTAGTCACTCATCATCTTATGTCCTTCCATACCTACTAGGTGATTTCTACCAACCTTGAAAAGTTAAACTATGTTGGTAATGGTGTCGATTGGTGAAACACTGGAGAGCGCTCCACTTGCATTTTGAGAATGACGTGCCTTGCGTGGTTAAAAGGTGTACTGTGATATAGAAGATGCTTCACTAGCTTGTCAGGGGCAACAGCATTTGTAAAAGACCTTGCACTTCATCTAATCTTTTGGTTTCTTGAAAAATTATAGGGAATGCAAATAAGCGTATCAGACCTGTTAGAGAAATAATAATTTTCTGCTTGCTTGGGGTAGCTGATTGCTGTTAGAGAGAAGTGCTATTTGGACCTCTCTGGGTCTTTTCTTTCTTTGAAGTTTGATTCCTATTTGTCCTTTTGCTTTGTGCAGCAAGAGGGAAATTCGTCTTGTGAGAGAGTAATGGGGTGTAATTTCAGAACTTGCCTTATCACTGGCACTGGGAACTTCAAGAAGGTACACGTATCTGAGACCATGTGGCTCCAAACAAGATCCACTGGGAATAGAAGCAAGACTAAGGCCAATGCACTTCCTCAGGAAATAGGTGGTTAAAAGGTTCTCTAGAGAGAGAGAGATCATACACAAAGGTAATGGATGCAGATACTTGCCAGAAAACAGTATCTTTGAACCGGGAAAGGGACAGGACCACTCTCCACAACCCTAGTGAGTGGAGAGTCCTGCAGGAACCACAACAGGAGCTTACTGCCAAAGGATTTGCAGATGTGGGACCGAAAGGATAGTGGCCCCAGGGTGCAGTAAGAAAGACTCTTTCCACCCACCGCGATTGAACTATGAAGGCAAGGGTCTGTACAAGGTGGCTCTCTGGTATTTTCTTTTCCTGGGAAAGTCTTGGATTGTAATGTATGTATGAATAACACAAGCACCTCTCTCTGGGAAGATAATATACTGTGTGTTCTTTTGATCAGAATGGAAATGACAAGGACTGAAAGATAGCTGCTTGCCTCATCATGTGAGGTTGGTTGTTATTTTGGTTGAGCCTATTTACTCATTTTGAACCTTTTAAATGTACCTTGCTATCCATTTAGCTGTTTGCCTGTGTCAAAATGAACCTCTTGTATTTTCATGGTTTTTTTAAAAAAATTACACAGATCTATGGTCCTCTAGTTTGGATATCATATACTTTTATCATAATGTTGTAGTGTGTAAGGCCAAAAAAGGGCATAGATCACTGAATCTGATCTTATATAAATACTGCAGTTTGCTCACTTTCACCCACTTACCCTGTCTGCGGTTTAAAATTAAATTTGGCTAAACTTATGTTTTAGAAAGCCATTGACTCTTGATCTGAGGAACTGGAGAAGATATCAATATATTTATTTCTGAGTTTGGTCCAACTGTTAATACCTCCCACAGTTAAACACTGGTCTGTAAAGCTACTCATTTTTTGATTCAGTGTTGCTGAGACCCACATGCAGAGCTTTTCTGCTCACTGTTCATGGCACCACTCTCCAGATTTGTTATCAAAAATGCTACGTCATGCTGGGGTGGAACTTCCTGTGTTTCACTTTTCTACCATTACCTCTTGTCCTATCACAGGGCACCACTTGAGACTGACCCCTTCTACTTGGCCCCCACCCTTCAGATATTTGTAAACATTCATAAGATCCCCTCTCAGTCTTCTCTTTTCCAGGCTAAACAGCCCCAGGGCTCTCAGCCTTTCCTCAGCCGAGAGATGTTCCAGTCCCTTCCTCAACTTCGTAGCCTCTATTGGACTCTCTCTGGCATTTCCCTGTCCCTCTTGAACTGGGGAGACCAAAACTGGACACAATACTCCAGGTATGGTCTCACTAGTGCAGAGCAGAGGGGGAGGAGAACCTCCCTTGACCTGATGGACACACTTTTCTTTATGTACCCCAGGAGACCATTTGCCTTCCTGGCCACAGGGGCCCATTGCTGCTCCATTGATAACTTATTGTCCACCAGGACAACAAGGTCCTTCTCCATGGAGCTGCTTTCCAGCAGGTCAGCTCCTAACCTGTGCTGCTGCAGGGCGTTGATCCTTCCCTGCTGTAGGACTCCACATTTATCCTCGTTGAACTCCATTAGGTTTGCCTTTGCCCAGCTCTACACTTTGTCCAGATCTCTCTGGATGGCAGCACAGGCTTCCTGTGTGTCAGCCACTTGTCATACAAAATGTTGCAACACAAGTAATATGATTATAGGAAGGGCAGTGACTGTGTGTATGACCCTATGAAGGCCCCTGTCAGTATCAGTGCCTTCAGCAGCAGCGATACAGCTGCGCTTCAGGCCTTCAGGTGAGGTGAAAAGATGTAGGCCTTTTATCTAATCCAATTTCACTTAGAATTAATATCATCCATGAAAGACACTATGTAGGCAACAGATGTTTCTAGTTTACTTATTGTAAAATTCTGTCAGAGTTTCGCAGATATAATAGCAGCACAGCAAATTAATGGTAATGCTGGGCTAAGAGCTACAGGTAAGAAATAGTTGTCTAATGGTGTTTCCCTTTCCTGTACAGTGCAGGAACCTTTGCAACCCATCAGTCTCGTTGCTGCTAATCTTATTCTCCCCTTATATCCTCTTTCCTCCATTCCCCCTGTATAAAAGGAAAAAGAAGGTAGAGAAAGATCTTTTACTCTCTGGAGGTTTCGCGGTACATGTCGTGGGCAGAGAACACGTGAAAACCCTTGAGCACCAGTGTTTTACATATAGCCCCAGCAGCAGTAATTGGGTCCTTTATTCTAACAGTTGCTGCTGCAGTAGAGAAAGGAATTGTCTGGCATCCCTATAGCAGCTTGAAAACTTACTCCTCAATCTGCAAGTGACCCATGGTGTAAGGTAATGGGAAGAGAGACAAACTTTAAACAGTTTTTATTTGGATTCTGCTGAATGCCAGGTGAAGATTCAGGCTGGCTCTTTCTTTTTCTTTCTTTTTTTTTTTTTTGGTCTCTTTTTTTTGTCCCAAACATTTCTCTCAGCCCAAGATGAGAAGCAAAGTCTTGTACACCATTGTTCCTTTTTCTTCCCCACAGCAGCATATTTTAAAGATGGAAATTCAGCAATCTGTATTTCCTTACTTTTGTCAGTTTGGGTCATAGCCTTAATGTTACTTAAACAGTTTCTTTAAAGTAACGGAGCCCTTAATATAGACTTAGTAAAGCAATGTAAGGCGGTATGGATTTCCTTCTGTCTAAGGTTCAGAGGCCTTTATCTGAATAATACATTAGATACTTTTATTCACTGGTGAGGCTTCGTAACAGGGAAAACTTTGAAGGGAACATCTATCCTATCATTAAATTGATAATAGACATGTTCTTTACTTTTTATCCCTTTTGTAGCACATCTTTTACCTCTGACAGGTTTCTCTAGGAATTAAACAGGGACCATAGGATACTTTTACCAGCATACAGCGATGTGATCTCCTAACTTGTTGCAAGCATAAATAACTGTGGTGAGGAAAACCTTATCAAAAGGTTCTTTGATACTTGCATGTTACTTGTATTGTTGTATAAAGTGGTATAATGTAAAGTAGAATACTGTTTTAATATCTTTTTTCAGTGTAAGGGTGATATATAAACGTAGATCCATTTTAGGGTTTAATTTAAAATTGCTTCTGTGAAATGTAGTTGACATTACTATAACAAATTTGGATTCAGTGATACCTATATAACTAATCTTTTTTTTTTTTTCCATTTTTCCCCTGAGTTGGATATCTGTGTGCCTTCACTTGAAAATAGAAGGCATTTAAATGAGTTTTAATATGCCAAAATATGAAAAGTATTTCCAATGTATGTATAACAAAGAAAACAACTGCAGCTGTTTCACCCAGAATGCCATGCTTTGTATCTTGCTTTCTTTTGTATGCGTATGTAATCACAGATTTAGTGATCTTGCAAAGATCAACCAAACTGTCTATTAATTGTTAACAACTCCTGTTAAGCAGTTTATGCTGCTGGAGAAAAGTGAGAGCTACCTTGGCTTGCTTTGTTTGTATTCATAAGCCCTTTTCCCTATTTAATCTGTGTTCATCTTTTCTACTTCTCAGTAAAACAACTAGCAAAGATATTTCAAATGTAGACCTGCCAAAAAAGCATAAAAATCTGGACAAAGTTTTAAGTAGTGGTTTGTTAAACTTTTAAAATCAAATTCTCAGCTGGTGTAGACCAAAACAACTTTAACTTCGGTCAGCTGTTGTCTGTTGTAAAATCTGACCTAAGTGGTCATTACATTAGGAATGGAAGTGAGTATCTGGTTCTTCTGGTTGTATCTTACCACTGTGATGTACATCAAAGTAAAAAAGAACGGAGTATGAAAAGAGAGTGTAAGAACTGGTCCAAATTCCTTATTCATTCAATGTCTAGAGGCAAAGATGACAAGAGAAGGTATCTAGATATTTCCAGGTACCACCTATGATAGTAGCAAGTTCTTGCGTGGCTTTCAGTGAGGAGAAAAAATATTGTAAGAATCTCTGTGAAATGTCTGATTTATGCTTTTTGTCATTCAAATGGTAAAATCTGCGGGGTTCATTATGTTACTATAAACCCAGCATAGCCTGACAGAAATGTATGGAAATATACTTGATTTGCAGTAGTATAGGCAATTCTGAATAACACTTCATGTTATTTATAGATAAATATTTTCATCCAAACTGAATCTGAACTATGATGAGAAGTATTTTCAGATAAGTCATATACCACTGCAAATCCAAATTGGAGTGAATGATATTTTGTGCAAGTTAATGTTGCTATTTGGGGAAAAATAAGAAAAAAAATTACTTCTTACCATGATTTGCAGTAACTCCAGTTATTTGTAAAATTAGGCTGAAAAAACCCAAGCACATTAATGCAAGTAAGGTGCATCTTATTCTATTCAGTTTTGTCAGTCACAGCTCCATACTGAAATGCATAAGGCAGCAATTGACTTATTAATGACATTAATATGTCTTACTGCTTCTGGCTAAAAAATACATTGCAAGAATTTGGCCCTTTAGTTTCGTATTCCTGTAGATGTCTTATACTTCTTATAAACAATGTTGAATCAGAGGGATCCATGAGAACCAGCTATGAAAATAACTGATAAATTGTGTTTTGCAGTTCATCATGTAGCAAGAAGTAAGAATATGTCTTCCAAAAGTTAGGAATACACATTAGTCTGTAAGCCTCTATCTTTCCACCTGTAATGAATAAGTGCTTTTTGCTTTTGAGAATTATATTTGAACTTTAAATAGAATTATTTTATTTGATAAATCATGTTAATATAATTTAATCACTTCTTATTTCAGTTTTGATTAGTTCCTTTCTTTTAACTCAATAGAACTTTTATAATGCAAACAGAAGTGTTTCTAGAACTGATGTTGACACTGCACTTAGCAACTAACTTTTTTCCAGTGAAATTATTAGTGAAGGAAACTGGAGGTGAAATGGGCTATTATTGATTTCAAAGGTAATAAGCTTGATTATTTACTTTAGTCTTACGTTTGAGCCAGCTAACTTGATAATGTCACTAATTTTACAGTGGATTCATAAACATATATTGGGATGGAAAAGTTCACAGCCTGTTATATATTGTGTGAATGGACTTCCCAGGTATTCAGAAAACATTATTAACCTTTTTTCATCTGCAAAACTAAAGCTAACAAAATATTAGGCTGACTGCAAGAGAGCAGTTTCAAAATGAGATAAGGCAGAAAGGGGACTGGGAATATAGAAATCCATTCCCTTCTTGTAGATCTCCCTATTTTGTGAATCAGAGGAAGCTGCATTCATCTGAGATATGAAAATGAGATGCAAGAAAAACAACATGTCTGTACTGGAGTATATTGCTAAACTGTTCAGTACTTCCTGAAGAATGGGACTATTATTTTGGGAGTTCATGACAAAAAGCCCTTCCTTGGTTGACAAGGGAACTTTTTTTGGTTGAAAATTCATATTGAGATATAGAAAAAAACCCAAACAAACTGTTGGCCAGCTGCTACTTGGCTTGTCAGTAGGGAAAAACTTTTGATTATGGTGTGAGTAAGATCTGGCTGGCACCCTGTCCCTCTGGGAAATAATATGTTTATTCAAACAGAAGACTGAGCTTTCTGGGAGAATTATTTTGACAAAGCCATGCCACTCCAAGGCACTACCCCCTCTTCCTGCAGCACTGAAGTCCCCAGTACCAGTGAACATAGCAACGCATTGATGACATGTCAGAGGGGTTAATTTTGCAGCCATACAGGGTCAGGAGTTCTCAGTACAGTTGAACCCATAACCACTGAAATACACATGGAAATAATGTGGAAACACTGAAATTCCAGAGTCTGAGTCTTTGTACATTACAATAGTCAAAGTGAAGAAAATATTAAAAGTCAGGGCAACCAGGTTCTCTCATTCCCGTATCACGGAATGGACTTGACTTTTCTGCTGTGCTGCAAAGTTTTCTGTCACTTGCGTAATCAGCAAAAGGACGTGTGAGTTCTCAGCACAGCAACACCACCAAGTTTGGTTGGGATTCTGGGAGAGAAACAGAAGGGACTTTCCTGATCACAGGAAATTTTCCTTACTACATAACAAGAGATTGGCTTCAAGTAATGACAGTGTCTCATGGATCTAGTGGGAAATCTTAGATACTTTAAATATAGCAGGAGTTAATGCCTGTTTCCTCTATGTTTTGCTGTTTCTAATGCATAATAAATATTAACTTTCACTCAGCAGTGGAAATTTCTGCCCTGTAAAGTCTCCTGTGACTGAAACTTTGCAAATTCTGTCTCAAACTAAACAACCGAGCACAGTTAACTATTTTACAGTTATATGAAGCATGTGGGCTCATTTAAACTTTGTGTTCATTTAAATGGCTGAAGATAGAAACTTGGCTTAGCTTTTCGTCCTTGAAGGAAAACCAAATTACAGATAGGGAAAACAATGGTTGTTTCAAAAGTATGAGCTGTCTGCATTTTTGCATATTGCTGTTAGCTTACTGTACTTTCTTTCAGTGTGTTTTAAAGCTTGAAAATATTTTTACATCAAAAAAAGGAGTAATTCTTATGGTATTTCTAGTTATGAAGGCACTCCCTTTTCCCTTAGAAACTCCCTTAATTGGAGAAGCAGTAGTTAACAATTTATGTTTTGATTCTTTAATTAAAACTGAGTTAATTACTTCCATCTTATTAATAAGTCAAATAAAGAGAGCTCAGTAAAACCTTGTTATTTAACAATCACATCTTTCCTTCTGTTTTACTCTTCTGTAGATGACAGAGCTTTGCTTTATGTGGCTTTCTGTTTCTCAAGGACATTTGAGATAGGGAGAGCACTGAAAAAAAGTGTCACTTTAGGACAGATCATTTTTCTTTGCTGCAACTTTAGCAGCACTTTTTCCTGTTGTATTTGCTTTTTACAGAGAAAAAGAAAATCTTTTTCTTGCTCCATTCTTCAGAGTTATTTAATGATCACAGGAAGTTTGAAATTTATTAGGAATGCAAGATTACCTGTTAAATCCATACTTCGGTGGGGTATGAAGCCCTAGTTTTAGAATTTCTTTGCTATTAAATACCTCATTATTTAATTGTAATGTATATGGCTTTTAGGCCATACTCACACATTGTTTTTACTTCCAGATTTCTCTTTGTGACCTGGGGCAAATCACTTAACCTCTCTGTGCTCCCACTTACTCATCTACAAAATGGGCAAAATAGAATTAACCTAATAAAGCTTCACATTTGTCTTGTGCATTATCGTTAATGGGGATGTGAATCATAATGGTGGAGTGCTTTGATGTCCCCAGATGATGCTGTAATCATGAAACTATTATTTTGTATTTGGGCAAAATAGCTGAAAATGGATCTGCATAAATTATGCAGGAATAAACTATACATCTAAATAATTGCATGCAGTTGTTAAGCTGCTAGTGGCCCATGGAGAGACTTGCAAAGCTGTTCCTATGTTGGCTCCTGTGCTTGGCTCTTGCTGAGTTTGGCTGTTTCACCTAATGGTTTTATAATAACAGGGCCTAAATCAGGCCCCAGCTTCTTTTGTTCCTCATCACTGATTTTCTTTAGCAGCATTAAAAAGTTTTCAGTTTATCCCATTTGGAAATAGACCCTCGATGGGGTAAAAGGCCAGAGGGAAAGGGGAGTGTGGTTTGAGGAGGAGACAGCAGCAAGAAGGATCATGAAAACATCTTGAGGAGTGTTTGGCACCTTGCTGAGGGGCCAGGGAGGACACAACAACCTCCTGCTGGCAACAGTCTGTTCCATTCCTCCCACGCACACTGCCACAGCTGAAAGCCTTCCCCACCTCCGGTTTATTCCCATGCACATCCAGGCATGAAGGAGGGATGGGAGGGAGGCAGGCTTTCCACTTACCCACTTGAGGTGAGACAGGGGGATCAGCCAACCATCGTTACAAGGATCAGGGCTCAAGTATTGCTAAGCTGCAATCCTACCATGGTAACTGAGAGACATCCTTCTTTCCTTCCACTATCAGGAGAATAATCAATATTATTCTCACTTAGGCATCTACCATTTTTTCACCTTGCCAAACAAATCAGCCAGTACTATATAGCCAGAGGGTTAATCTTAGTAAAATAATGTGGAATATCCAAATTATCTTGAACCCTCCCATTTCTACCATTCATCACTTTTGCTTTTACAAGAGAAACTTTTTTTTTTTTTCTAACTGGCCAAGATAACAACCAAGCTGAGGCTATCAGTAGAAAGTAAACAATACACATTTACCACCTTGGCTTGTGTAATTCTGTTTTCATGTGAGTTACCTGCAAACTGCTGGCAATAGAGAATTTCCAGTGGGTACTTATGGAATAGGATGATAGAGAATTGGGTTGGTATGTGTGGAAATGAAAGTTATTAAGTCCATCCTCTGGATTCAGGACAACAGCAGCAACAACTCCAGTCCTGAGAGGTGCCTGTCTGATCATAAATTTTCCAGTAGTGGAGTTTCATCAGCTTCTCTGGGCAATCTGTTCTCAGCTATTTGCTATCCAGTCCTCAGAAAGGTTGTCTTAATATTTAATACCTGATTATTTATTTTTGGTTATGTCATTCATTATGTTTAAGTATCCTCTGGCATAGAAACATTCCCTGTTTCTTAGCGTCCTGACAGAATCAGTGAAGGAGTTTTCTGTAATAGCTGTGCATCAGGAGCTTATGTTAAGCATTTCTAACTATAGGTTATAAACACATATGGGTTATATGTACTTTGAAGAAGAAATCCTTGATGTCACTGTCAGCTGTGCTGCCAGAGGTGTAGTCTGCTTCCAGGCATCGCTTCGCTGCTGATGAGTCTTGTGTTTCTTCTCTCAAAGCTGGGACTTTTGCCACATGCTGAATTCCTTATGGTCCCAGATACACAGAGGGCAATGTCTTTTCATAAAGTTACCATTAGGTTATAGTCTGGAGTCATTTTGGGTAGCAGGAGTGTGAATTCACATTAGATGAGTGAATCTTTCAGATTCTCCTCCAAAATAATGGCTATAGTTATGCATTAAAATGTCATGACCATAAGCAAGGTCTTATTCTTGTGTTCATTACTAGAGAAGTAGTTAATCAGTATTTCAATCACAACATTTCTATTTTTTTTCCACTTAAAAAGACCCTGGACAATAATGCTGCTGCAGAGATTAGAATGAAATGACCACTGCTTTTCCTTTCTCAGAGATGGACATATACCACTGTTCATTATGTCCTCTACAAGAGCATCTTATGCATTGTTCCATGTTAACACCTTGTGGTACTTGCTGGCCCAGCAGAACCTTTTGGTTTTTTTTTTTTTCCCTGAGCATTTGTGAAGTCCTGTGATACTGAAAACCAAACTTTCTGTTCAGCCACTCAATAATAAAATCCATCTGTGAAGCAGAGATGTCTAGGCCTCAGATACCTTCAACAGAAGTGTATCCATTTACTTTGCATCTTTTTCCTTACTCTGTAAGAAAGGCACAACTCCTTCTGCCACGCAATTAATTGATGAAATTTCGGGGTTTATAAAAAATTTTTGCATGTTCTATTTAAAGTACAAACTATCTAAGCCAAATCCATAACTCTCAGCAAGAAAAATGGATTTGTTAATTGATATTGCCATATGGCTTGTCTATCTTAAGTTTCTTGTTTGGTTAGTTTTTTAAGTAACTCTTTAAAATGTTGGAAAAGAGTATGAGAGTATCAGGTTAACAAAAGTCATTCTGCATTGAAAAATAATTTCAACTAAAAAGAGTAGCTGGTTTCCTATTGTCTCTGAATGTATGTTACTGTATTTTTAAAAGTACCTAGAATCTCAAGATATGTAAAGTTCTATCATTGCTCCCAGAAAGCACACTATTTCTTTGATGATAAATTTTCCAGTTGTCCATTTCAAATCGCACAAATTGCTGATGCCTCCCAGTGTACCTGTTACTTAAGGAAATGTATTCAGTGATGATGGAAAAACACATTTGGAGAAGGGAGACAATTAAAGCTGGTTTTCTCTTTCTTGCCTTTTGCGTTTCTCCACACCCTGCTTCCTACTTAAAACTACTTCTTTCTTTTCCAATCCAAAACTTTCTCAAGTCTACCTCACTATCTGTTGACCATAAAGCATATTTTCATCATAAGCAAGGGCTCCTGGAGTGTGTCTCTGAGAATTAGTACATTATTATAACATCACAAAGGTCTCAGTAACTGAAGTTCTGCCTTGACCGAGTCCTGGACTGTTCACACTACATTGTGCAGTAGCTATTTGCAGTGCTGTACTTTTGAAAAGAAAAACACACAAGAAAATTGTCTTTAGTAGTGAGTTGAAAGAGGAACCTAAGGCAGTACCTAACAGACTTTTCTAAGCAGTGGCAGTGCTCAAAAGAGAAGCAAACAGGCCAGTGCCACTTCTTCCATTTGCAATAGCTAAAACCTCTCCTTGCATGCAAATTCCACTTGTCCACAATAATCTCAAGTTCTGGTTGGAAGTGAGTTGAACCAAAAATAGAAAGGAAAAATTCAGTTGGTCCATCTGCTGAAACTTATATCCTCTCTTCAGTGATGTAACTCAGATGGAAGAATTTGTTTTTTCTTTTTCTCTCACACATTTAACTTTTGAATCCTCTGTTCTCTTTGGTTGCATTCTATTCTGCTCAAGGAATACAGATATCTTCTTCTTTCTGGAAATACGGGCTTCACCAAGCTGCCTCATGCAATGATTATAATATTTTCCACCCCCCCCCCGCCCCCTCCTACGTCTCCGCAGCGCTTTTATGCTTGATGTGTTCTGACAAGCACAGGTTAAAGCTTAAGCTGTATCCCTGAAATACTCTACCTGTAAGAGCAACATTTTTCATTGATGTATTCTAGCATTTCAAAAATCACTGTGACCTATCTTTTCCCAAGCACAAATATACCACAAACATTCCACTCCTGAAAAAAAGGCTTTATTTTTCCAATACCATAACATAAAAGGTCTCCATGTTGTCATGACTGACTAGTCTTCATCTTCTCCATGTGCCTACAAACAGCCCACTCCTCCAAGGCTCTGCTTTGTTTACACAGTGCAGTGAAAAGCAGAGCTTTTTAGCTGGGGAAGCCCTGAAATGCTGGTAGGATTTCTACTGTTGAAATTACTGAAATAGTCTTCTTGGAGAGACAGGCCCTTCAGCTTATTCAAGAGACAAGCAAGGTCTAGACATCCAGTGTTATGGCTGATGATCTTTCCGGAGGCAATAGGTTCAAACGGGATTGCAATACAGTTTGCCTAGGAAAGTCTGGGTTTATTGAGAACCAAAGATCTGAAGCACTAGTTTGTTCCCCTGATGAGCAGAAGAACTGTTTCAGTGATGGTGTGTCAAGGTATATAATACATTTTCAAACAAGTCAGCTGTGGAAGATGGGGTAAATCTTTAGAGTTGTTTTCCTTTAATATATTTGAATGTATGTGTAAATGTGCAAACCTCAGGAATTTGAGAGCAGCTCTTTCATGAAAACAAGTCCTATTAAATATAGTCCTCTTTTTTTTCCTTTCATTACTTTTCAGTGTTCTTTTCTATCCCAAGCAGGATACTCTGTACCTCTTCTGGAAACAGTGCTGCAAAGGACAGCAAAAGAAAAACTGGACATCACCAAAGAAGGCAGATGAAGTGATTAGTTCTGGACTGAAAATGTTTTGGGTATTACTTTAATACTTTCAACAACTACTCTCTCCTCTCTCCAAAACTGAGGCAAGCCAGTAGTGTCTATGCTTGTTTAATTATAAAGTTTCATTATTTCCTATACCACAAAGTCTGCTTTTTGTTTTTATAAGGGTTTGGCATAATCCCTTTTTGTAAATGCCAAGAATGATGCCAATTAGGCTGTCAGTAACGGTGATCAATTGTAGCAGAAAGAAGTCAAGTCTGAAGTCATAACAACTGTTTGTGCACCTTCTGCTTTGCCTTGTGCAGATCTCTGCTAAGCTGTCCAACGCCTCCATCCTGATAAGCAATAATAGACCAAAATCCAAGTGACCAAAAGGAGAACATCCAGTTATCTTGCATAATCAGAGGTATGATACATGCATGTGTATATATAGCTCACATTTTGCAACCTGGAGGCACCCAGAGTATGTATCATCATGCTGGTTTCTATGCTTTTCAGAGGCATTTTCTGAATGGAAAGTTTAACAGACACGCTATTCCAAGCAGGACAACCACAAAGCAGTTTATTTCTGCAGCAAGTATTTTTGGAAATAGAGCCCTTCCCTTTCACATTCCTTATGGTAACGTTCCTTAAACACTAGTTTCAATGTGTATTGCCACTGATTCCTTCTCTTAATTAAACTTCCAGCATTTCTAGACAATGTCCTACTCTGCTGTGCCACACATTCTTCCATCAGCCATTTATACCCTTACTGGAACAGTCAGCTTGCTCCAGAATTATCTGGCAGTCCTGCATCAGTCTATTTATTCCATCACATGATTTTTTTTATATTGTTTGAAGCACTATTTTGGAGCCAGACATAATCACATTATACAGTTCCTCACCTTATTAACTGACAGAGAACTGTTCCCCATTAGACAATTGATCCTGGGCAGATGAAGCCATTAGAAACAGTACTAATTAGCTGGAGAGTGGAGACAGTAATAAAGGCTGCATCACTTCCTTTCATGCTTAGGGAAGTTCATTTTCCAGACAAATAATAATTGATATCTAGTCTTCCTTAATTGTGGTTGTTAACAGCCAGTATTATAATGACAGGCTGACAATCTCTGTCTAGCCTATTGTATGTTTATTTCTGAATCCAACCACCACTGAATAACATTTTTGGTTTAACTCAAACTTCATAGAATATACATTAAATGTCAATGTAATGAGAGTTGGGTGGTTAACCTTCACTTACGAGTTATTCCTTACATGTCTCCAGGTGTCAGCTGTTTGTCTTGGAAGACTGGATGCTCATAATTACATGGAATTACGGTATGATACATTAGAATAAAATAAACAGATAGTCTGAATGGGAATCCAAAAAATACTGTATTAGAACCATAAGCAGGGACACTAGGCATCTAACTAGATTTCAGTGTATTAACTGTAGCCTACAGGGTAAGAAAATCTTATAGTCTTTAAAGAAAAGAATGCTTTGATTTCCTCCTCCAAAGCTGCATTTTAGAACCTACATGCATATATGCCATGTATAGAAGTATGCATGTGTATACATGCAATTCATATATTACAGGAAGTTGGTAGCATTCTCTCTTTAGTTTGTAAAAACATGTTGATTGTTTTCCTTTATCTTCACTCATAATCATCTAAAATATGTCCTCCTGAGCTAAAAATATTAGAATCAGTGTGGTAATTCTTTTCCTCCAGGTACTCTGACCAAATACTCAGCTGTCCTACAATTTAGAAAAAAATCACAGCAAATGTAGAAAACTTAGTTTCAGCAAAAGGAATTAACAGTAAATGTCTTTAGATGATTAGATAAAATTGCTTTTGATATTAAATAGAATCTTAGCCATTTTAAAACTGGATTGAACTTCAAAAGCTTTTTTCTCTTTTTCCAGCTGTTTTCTTTAAAAGAAAATGAACCAAAAAATAGAAGCCCGATCAAAATAATATGTGAGAGAGATTAAAAGATGACAGATATTGAATTGCTAAATATTACAGCTCTGACAATAACTAACTAAATGTATTTGGTTTCTCACCATTTCTTTTGCTGTCCCTCTACTTACAGCTCTTCTGTTATCAAAGCGACCTGTATTTTTGGTTTTGGGGGAGGAAGTTTGTGGTTTCAGAATAGTGTTCTGAGTTAGTCAGTGTGGATTTTATTGCTGACTGTGACATCTCACATAGGCCACTGACAGCCAAGTCCCCCTTGCTTCATTTATTTGGATAGTCAGTCCTGTTAAAGCCTGTTGATGAAATTTGGGCCACATTGCAGTCAGTGGCAAGACTCCAATGAACTTTAAGGGAATGAGAATTTTCTGTTAAGATTCTAGTCTTCTATATGTACCTAAATAAGCAAGTAAACACAGTCCCAGCTTGCTCCTGAAGATGAAGTGTGCCATTCACTTTGCCAGCATTCAGACACAAGGAAAGAGACAACTTCATCAGTGCCTACAGAATTCAAAAGGGGGAAGAGCTTGACTCTCGTTAGCATCTTGGCATGATGTGCCAGGCTCTTATTCATATGGTCATGATGGTTCCAGCACCTGCAGGGAGGGTGCAAACTTTCTATTATACAGACATGAGCAGATGCCTGGATTTTAGCTCTTCTACAGTAATGTGAGTTTCTTACCTCTTTAGTTAATTCCAGACTTCTTTGAGAACCTTAACATTTTCATTTTTTTACCTGTTTTTACTTTTTGCTGCTGTTCCTCACATAACTACACCCTTTAATTTAATGAGAGTTTTATGTGAGTCAAAAAAGGCAAGTTGGGCCCGTTAACTCAAAAAAAATTGCTGTGATTTTGCCTCAAGTGTACATACCCCACTGAAGTCAGTGGTGTTACTTGGTCTTTAGTGGATTTAGGATTAGGCTCATATGAACCCAAGATGCTATTGGCAGAAATAGCTTGGCAGTGAACAGAGAGAGAGAATATGTGGGCACAAGAACAGTAATTCATGATACTCTCCTATAACACAGACAGTTGTGATTTGTTGCACGGGATGCATACAGGGGGTCCTTCTGCCTTTCTACTTTTCTATTTTTACATGGTAAACACAACTTCTCAATACCATTTTTTTTTTTCTGTTTTATTTACACCATGTAAGTTATTCAAATTAAACGAAATATTATAAGGAAAACTGTTTGCTGGTGTCAGATTAAAAGCTGCAGCAGATTCATGCAACCTCCTCACAAGCCAAAGCACAAGGACCTTGTGATTCAAGGAAATAGAAGATAATTAAGATCTCACCTGATGTGTGTTTAACTAAATGGGAAATGTAGTGTCCAATATAAAAATTCAAATACCCTATGGAATTAATGAGTTAAACTCTGTAAGACATGAAAGTCCATTTTTTTTTACATAAAGGACTGGAGAAGGAAAGAGGATTACTAAAGCCCAGGTAGAAGAGCATCATGCCTGCCAGACTAAACAGTTACCTGTGTTCATATTGGTTTATTAGCAACTTGTACTACTGTTTTGTCACCACCACATTTTAAAAGGCCCATTTAGAAATTAGTAACACCCAGGAAGAATATGTGACTGTAGGAATGTTGATAACACATAAATATCTCTATACCTATGTCCATACAAATGATAGCAAAACTATATGTATAGTTTACTGTAAAATATTAAAAGCAATAGCAGTATTATTATTAATTAATAATACATGCCATTTCTCACTCTGTCCCCCACTATTTCTCCTAGTTGTCATTCAAATTGTTCTACTAAGAGAACAAATAAATGCATGCTATGAAAACTAGCAAGATGATATAATGAACGTGTTACAATAAATGCCCCTAGCATAAAACAATTATGTACCTGATATTGTCAAAAACATTCAACATTCCCTTTGTTGAAAAGGAAACAGCTATAAATTATTCACTGGGGCACTGAAACTCTTTTCTTTCTTTTCAGTGGTTTTTTTTTTTTCTTTGGTTTTTTTTGGTTGCTTCCAATTAATTCTCCCCTGAACATCCCATGGTATTCAGCTGAGGGTAGAAAATTGCATGCAGAGGCTGTTTCTTGGGATTGTCAGACTGAGTGTCCAAATTAAACATAATAATAACAATTTTTAAAGTTTACCATATTTTCCTGTGTATAATCAGAGCTTAGTTACAAAAAATGTCATTCAGGAGCAGAACAGGTTATATGTGTCCAAGGGTAAATGTAAGTGGTCTCTTAACCCAAAGTTGTTGCGGTGACACAGCTACAGAGCGATCTCTTCATAGCCTGGATCTGTCTGTTCGTTCCAGTGTTGCTGCCTGCGACTGGAAGAAGAGAAGATAAACTGTGCCCCAGATTCCTTCACCAGCCATCCCAAGGTTCTAAAGTCTCTTTTGATTTTTCTTGGACTACCAGCTTCAGCATGCTCACCACCTACATGGAAGATCAGTAATGGGTCTGAGGACCATACCAAGCTAGGAAGTTTCCTAGTGATGTCCTTAACCTGGGCTCCAGGCAGACAGCAGACTTCCCTGTGAGGAGGGTCCAGCTGGCACATTGCGTGTATATGTCCCCCCTCAGAAGGGAGTCACCTACAATTATAACCCTTCTTTTCTTGTTGACTGTCAAGCCCACACCTTGTGGGTGTGGCTGTGACACAGGCATGGGCCTTTCTGACCGGAGATGTAACTCTGGTATAGGTCGCCCATCATCCACATCCTCACTGAGGATTGTTGAGTGGTTATGGGTAAGGATAAGGGGGAAGCCCAATAAGGCAGATATCCTTCTAGGAGTCTGTTGTAGACCACCCAACCAGGATGAAGAGGTTGATGAAGTGTTCTATAGGCAGCTGGAAGAATTATCAAAATCACCAGCCCTCATTCTTATGGGGGACTTCAACTTAGGAAGTGTCTGCTGGAAATACAACACAACAAAGAGGAAACAGTCCAGGAAGTTCTTGAAGTGTGTGGAAGAGAACTTCCTGACTCAGCTGGTGAGTGAGCTCACCAGGGGAGGTGCCTCGCAGGACCTGCTGTTTATTAACAGAGAAGGTGGGTGATGTGGTGGTCAGAGGCCATCTGGGGCTTAGTGACCATGAAATGATAGAGTTCACAGTTCTTGGTGAAGTAAGAAGGGGGGTCAGCAGAACAACTACCATGGACTTCTGGGGGGGATGACTTTGGCTTGTTCCAAACTCTGGTTGCAAAAGTCCCTTGGGAGACAGTCCTGAAGGGAAAAGGGATCCAGTAAGGCTGGACATTCCTTAAGAAGAAAGTCTTAGAGGCACAGGAGCAGGCTGTCCCTGTGTGCCATAAGATGAGCTGTCAGGGAAACAACTGGCCTGGCTGAGCAGGGCACTTTTTCTGGGACTTAGGCAAAAGAGGAAAGTTTATCAATTTTGGAAGAAGGGGCAGGCAACTCAAGATGAGTAGAGGGATCTACTTAGATCATGGAGAGAGAACATCAGAAAGGCGAAAAGTCCAGCTAGAACTCAATTAGGCCATTGTTGCAATGTAAAAGGTTTCACAAGTACATTAATGGCAAAAAGGAAGCCGAGGAGAACCTTCACTCATTACTGGAAGCAGAGAGGAACATTGCCACCAATGATGAGGAGAAGGCTGAAGATCTGAATGCCTTCTTGGCCTCAGTCTTCAATAGTCAGACCAGTTAACCTCAGTGTCTTGGTTTGAGTGAAAACAGAACTAATTCTGTTCAGTAATTTTACTTTTCAGTTCAGTACTTCTAACTAACAGAACTTTCTGAAGT
>JANHGN010024920.1:30203-60289 GCA_024605025.1 Megaceryle maxima
CGCTCCGAGCGTCGCTTCCGGCATCGCCGCGTTTCCCTCTCCCGCGGTCGCCTCGGGTCCCGGCGGGTGCCTCCGGGCTGCCTCGCGCCGCTGGGTGTCCCCTGCTTAGCAGAGAAGGGAGAGGCTGTGGATGAGTCGACCTGGACTTCAGTCTGGCCTTTGACACCGCTTCCCACAGGATCTTCCTGCAGAAACTGGCTGCTCGCGGCTGGGGTGGGTGTTCTCTTCGCTGGATACAGCACTGTCTGGACGTGGCCGGGACCAAGGGAGGTGGTTACTGGAGTTAAATCCAGTTGGGGGCTGGTCACAAATGGTGTTCCCCAGGGGTCGGTGCTGGGGCCCGTTCCTTTTGATATCTTTATCAATGATCTGGGTGAGTGGATTGAGGCACTCAGTAAATTTGCAGACACCACCAGGTTGGGCAGAAAGTGTTGATTTGCTTGAGGGCTGGAGGCTCTACAGAGGGACCTGGCCAGGCTGGATCAGTGGGCCGAGGCCAGTGGTATCACTTTCAAGGAGGCCAGGTGCTGGGTCATGCACAACAACCCCCTACAATGCTATGGACTTGGGGGTAAACCGTTCAAAAGCTGCCTTGCAAAAAAAGGACCTGTGGTGCCAGTCGACAGCGGGCTGAAGATGAGCCAGCAGTGTGTCCAGGTGGCCAAGAAGGCAAACAGCATCCCGGCCTGGATGAGGAACGGTGTGGCCAACAGGACCAGGTGATTGTACCCCTGTACTTGGCACTGTTGAGGCTGCACCTCAAATACTGGATTCAGTTTTGGGCACCTCACTACAAGAAAGACATCCAGGTGCTGGAGCATGTCCAAGGAAGGATCATGAAGCTGGTGAAGGGTCTAGAGAACAAGTCTTAGAAGGATTCTATGATTCTATGCAAGCCTTGCCCAATAGACACTTACGTTTTAAGTTCCTTTATAGTCCAGTGCTATTGTGTGTGAAACTGATGAAGTAAGAAGAGTACAATCAGTTTATGAAGGACATGATGCTTGTGATGCCAGACTATTCTCAGTGACCTAGGAGGTCCCTGATGGTTTTGAGTCCCTGTAATTAAAGCAGCTCTAAGGTCAGTGAATTTTAGGGAGAAGATCAGCACAGCTGCTGTACTTTGTTAGTCACTGCTCACTGCCTGCACCAGAAATGTTCTTCCCAAATTCAGTCAGAGTGGCTGTTGGGAGCAGAACTTTAGCAGAGGTTTTGGATTAAGAGCAGCTCCTAGATCAATACTCCCTTTCAATCCATCAGGACCTCAATCATAAAAGTAAATGGCATTAAGTGAGCAAAGAACAGAGTAGGCTGCTGTGTCTGGTCGGTTGCTGTTTACTTAAAGATATTAAAAGAAGGAAGTGCCGATTACATTTACTATGAGTTTTTGTTTTAGTTTGGTTTGGCTTTGGTTTGTTTTTTCTTTTTCTCTGATTTCCTAACAATCCTAAATATTTTAAGGATTTTTTTCCTAGTAAAAAGTAGAGCTTAAAAAGGAATATTTTGTTTAATGAGATTTAACCAAATCAAAAGAAATTAAAAGCTACATTGACCATCAGCCTTCTCCTTCAGATGAAAATTACGTTCTCTGTCCCCTTGTGGAGGTGTCCTAAAAAATCAGAATGTTTGGAAATGGGAAAATGAATTGTTGATGTTCAAGCATATTTGACTTTTCTTCACTTACAGTATTTGAGTGCCTATCCTCACATCCTTCAGCACATAAATTATTAACTGAAAATTATTGGTTTAGTCCTACTCACTGATGCCACTAACCATCTCAATACAGAGTAGCAGTTTCAGTCACTAAAAATTAGGAATAAATAATTTGAATACTATTAGATGAATGAACATTTTTTTTCCCCATGAATATTAGAATAAGTGGTTTTCAGAAGGACCACAGGTATGTGGAAGTTCAGATGGGTGAATGCTTTGTGCTAAAAAGATGTTTTAGGATGTGCATTTAAAAGCACTTATTTATTAATTTATATGAGAATGAATGTGAAACAAACAAACAGATGTACTACTTAGCAACCTAGACTAAAATGTGGCATTTAAACCGTCAGTATTTCCAGAAATGAAATAGTATTAAACTTTTACTTGCTTAAATCAATATATTCAGTGCTCTAAAAAGTATATACTGTGAGTGGTAAGCAGATTCATCAAATCTGGGTTGTAAGTTGCTTCTCAGATTCCTCACTGGTTGTGCACAGCCTCAATAAGAAAAGAAAAATCAGAAGAGGAGACGTTTTCCTCAGGTTTTGGGTGGGGTTGAATGGAACTTTTTGTGTATGCAAGACAGCTCTGGCAGCTTTACACATGTTAATTTAAAAGCGGTGCCCTGTTTAGTCACGTGTTGGCTCCTTGGCCCTTTCCTTCTTTATTCCTTCATAAGGACGCCTCCATGGGCATTTTGTAACCATTAAATGTAATTAATAGCAGAACATTGCTAGAAAGTCAGATGTAATTGATTTCTTATTTTTTTCTGTGCTAAAGATCAAGGGGCTATATCCTTCTTCCGCCATTATGCATGCAGAGCTAGAGGAGAATGGACCTTCTGGGACAAGTCTAATATCCGGTACACTGCTGTCTACCTTATTATAAAAAGCTTTCTACTCTAGCCAAGCTGTGAAAAAGCTCATGCTGTACTGGCTGCAAAATGAGCAACTCTGATTATGTAGTCCCCATCAAGTGTAAGGTTATAAGTTAGCAAATTGAATTCCTGAACGAGACCTATTCATCAAATAAATCTGAATGGCAACTGTTTTCAAGGAGATTACAACCCGGTTTGGGGCAGTAAGAAAAGATGATGTGTTTGATGGAGAGTTTGCTCTTGACTATATCTGTTACTTGTCAAAATTAGAGCTAAGTTAATTTTTCCATGAATATTAAATCAAATGAATTTCAGAAGGACCATAAGTATTTCAGAACTCAAATGGGCAAGCGGTTTGTGCCAGAAAGAGAAGATGTTTTATTTTAATGCTTTCAAACAGGCAAAAATTAAATTACTCATTTTGAAAACATCAGAACAAAACCTATTTTCTTTCTTATCAAAATGAACTTTTTGACTTCAGCTTTGAGCTAAAAGTAAATAGAAAGTCACGTGCCTCATTTTAGGTGACTCCGAGGCACAGAAAGATCCTGCTGCAGTCCACGTGCACACGTTATTATGACATTGGTACATCTCAATCTCTTCCTAATGCTAAAATATAAATTTTTTAATCTGCCTGTAATTAAGAAGAAGCCACTCTTCCTTTTGTACTAACCATTTTGAAAGAACCCATTACTCCATAATTTTGTGGTTTTTGATAGCAAAGCAAAACAGATTATGTTGCCCAGTGTAAGGATGTAGAAACAATGATAGCAGAAGGCATCCTTTTCCATCCTGTGTCTGACATCAGCAAGACCAGAATGGTATTGCTTATAGCAAAGGAATCATATAGAACAGTTACACCCAGACCAAACCTGTGACCTCTGGGGAGAAGTGTAGGGAATTACATCATCTCTGTGTTGGCCTTGCTCTGTTACCCGTCACCCTTTACAAAGTGTGCAGAAGATGAAATGATGTAGAAGGCAACATATCGAAAAAAGCACACAAATGCAAGCAAACCAAGTGGGGGGACACCTGAAATTAGTTTGCAGGAAAATGCTGAGGAGAAAATGCTGTTTTCTGTATCTTTATTCCTGAGTACTGGCTTCCAGCACTCCTTGGGATAAATACCCATTGCTCCTGAACCTTTCTTAAAGGCTGGACCAGACCTCTCTCTGCTTCTGTGAATTTCACTCTGGAGGACAAAGGACCAAGAGAAGCCTCTTCAGTGTGGTCACCTGCTATGACATGCAGTAGGCCCTACCATCCATCAGAAACATACAAAATTCCCTTTTCCAAGACATACATTATAGCACTATTTTAATGAGAAGGCTGATCGTCCTGCTCTTTTGGAACTTTCAGTTTGTGTTCATTTCTTTTCTTGAGAATAGCAGTCTTCAGGCTTTATTTGATGTTTGCTGCCATTGCACGTTCATAGCCAGAAGTCATATTGCCCCTCACTCCCGATCCTGGTGGGCCATAAAGTCAAATTTCTTTATTTTTTTTCCCATATAAGAGAGTTGTACTGACTATTGCAGTGCATTTTCGGTGGTCCTTTTTCAGTTGTATTTAACCTTTTTAGACCTCGATGTCCCAAATGGTAATTGGGATTCTGGACAGAAGGATTTTGTAAAAAGAAGCTATACAATGAAAAATACAAAACTTAAGATGGGGTGGAGGTAGTGGTGTTGTCCACCTCATCTTTGTGATTATATTAACTAAAATGGTTCAAATTCACACAGCTTTACTGTGATTTTATTATTTTCTTCTCTAGATGGAGATTTAAACATCTGCAAGACTCATCTCCTGTCTGACATTGAAGAAGGCTTTTTGCAACCACTTTAGCCACTCTCTAAAAGCTCATTAAACTGCTAATTGAATCCAATTCATAATACAAAAATCCCCTGTTTTGACTTCTGTTTCAGTCACATAGAAATTTATCTTTTCCTGCTTTCAGATTAAAACTTGTCTAGTGACTGAAGAAAAGAGAGGCAACAGGGAGTGTGTGGCTTTTCATTTTGTCCCAGACTGCGCTGGAAGGAACAATGGCTTCAGATCCTAAAATCTTTTGACTACCTTTGGAGAGGTAAGTGCAGAAAGAATACAAAGCCAAGCTATTCCTGAGGCAATTTAGCTATTTGTTTGTTGAAAGGTTGAAATAATACACTACGTGATGCAGAAGGGCCTTAATTGATACGCAGAGGCAATATATCTCAGTGCCACAATTCCGTCTCACCCTCTAATCCAGGCCAATGTGGTTTATTTTGGGGTTATTTATGTAAGGAGCTTTCTGCCTTGTTATCTGGAGAGCGTGGTACTGAAACATGACTTTGAGAACAAAAAGTTTGACGATAACTTTGGGAGTGAATTAAAAGTGACAAATCAAAATTTCTTGAAGTTTTATTCAGCAGTGAATTGCTTATGAACAATTTTAATGCTCCTGCCTGCCATCTTTTAGTATTATTTAATCTATGGCTTTCTTTTAGGACTCTTGTCTCACGTTTTCATAGCGTGTTAGTGAATTTACTCACACAGAGGAAATCTCTTTGCGTGGAAGATTTTATTGTCTGATTTGGGAATGCAGCTCATAATCCCAGGATAATTCTTCACATTTTTCTTTTACCTCATCCTTTTATCACAAAAAAGGAAAAAATACTATCTTCCTATCTCTTGGATGACCTTTCTTTCTTCACATATCACATGTAAGGATTATTTTCCATTTTTCTGTCATGTTTATGCCAGGATATTCAGCAAAGGTTATTCACAATAATATCAAAAATGAATAGTTAGATATTAGTGCTGCATTATTCATTATTCAGGTGGTTTACTGGGAGAGCAAGTGCTGGACATAGCAAAGTATTTTCTTTTTGCTTGGAAAGCAAATACTTATTTCAGTTTTGACTAAAGTAGGCATGAGAGGGAAGAACAGTTACAACCATTAGATTTTTTTTTTTATAGTTTTAGCATCAACACTGCAGTTCTGCTCATCATATGGATCTCTAATTCTCAGAATTACAGTGCAACACCAGGTGTAATGGTGTTCTTCAAAATAAATACATCTCATCAAGGAAAATGATGACAGCAGGGCCAAAACAATATGTAGTTTTCAGATCTCAGTACGTTCCATCTGAAAAGAGATAGCAAATGCAGAGCATTTGTATGAAGCTGCCTATTTCAGCAGATACAAGGTGACAACTGATGAGTTTTAGCCATCAGAGGTGATTTGGTAGAAATGATCCAGCTGGTAACACTGGTGTCAAGAAACTGAGAAAATATAGTCCAACTCATAATCTCTTTCCCTTACGTGAGTGCTGAGGTATGTAGGAAGTAGCAGTTTTGTCAGATTAAAATGCATCTACATTGCAAATAATTTAATTGAGACAAATCTCAAGGTTGTCATATGATCTCTCAAAATCTTCCCAGACATCACTTGCAGGATGAGAATAATGAACAATTTGTGCATGGTTAAGAACATTTACTGGCAGGGATACACTCTGGGGGTGTGAAAAGCATGCCTTCCAGATTGTCACTGTACAATGGGTAAGTATATGGAGAGGTGAGAAACATTAAAAAAACAAAACCCAGTGCTTTTCATTTTACTTACTCAGACATTTCTACACTAAAATTATCTGCACTCTGAAAATAAACACATATACCATTGATTCAAGGTCTAATTTACATCCAGGTTGTTCTGCTGATGTTGAAAATAGAGTTTCCTGTTCTCACCAAAGAAAACATTTCTATACCAAAGAAAACATGTTTGTATTAGAGCAAATAAAAGACACTGTATTCCATTATGGATGATTAACAGAAGGTTTATTTTTAAAAATTGATGGTAATTTCCAGATCTGTTCACATTTTAAGTGCTTCTTAACATAAAAAAATACACTCAATTATTTTGTATGTGTCCACGAAGCTGTCATGATATACAGCAAGACTTACTCTGCTGTAGTTTGCTGAGATGGAAATGAAATTAACAGAATTGGACCAAAGTAAAAACTGCAATTAAACCAAGGAGAAGTAATTGTAGGAGATTATTGTTGCAACATTGCATTAACAACTATGGAAATCTCAGTGAGAAACCTTATGGAAGCAGCAGATGATTTTATTTTACAATTAAATGGAAATAAAAATGGCTGTGCTCATCCCAGGCCATGGTCTCATACTCATACATTCTCAAACACCAAAATGTTGGTATTCAGGTCATCTGTCTAGGAGAACATGGGAGACCAGAGACACCAGTTGTTGGGTTCTTTTCTTGTATATGCTGGGATAGTTCTTAGGTTGGTGGCCATATACTTCCCTTGAATGGGGCTTTTTGTCCCTTTAGGAGCTGACCACAATAATTCTGTCCACCTAATTTGAGTATTTCTATTGTAATTCTCTACATAATTAAACTGTAACTCTACCACATTAACTCTATCTCTTCTTTCTGATGTCTGAACTCAAGTTCATGTAACTCAAATGCTAATTTAATTACTTTTAGGCCTTTTGTGATTCTTACTACATCAATATTTAGAATCCAGATGTAATAACTTACAGTGTACTTTTTTTGCTCAGTGGCTAACTTGTAGGCTGTATGAATGTCAGGATGCATGGCCACAGTCAAACTTCAGTGAAACTGTCCTGAAAACTGTGACTGTATCCAGGGGGACGAGGTTAATTTTGTACAGACAAATAACAGAAGAAAGTGGACATTTTGTTAGGAATATTTTCATATGTGTCCTTCAGAGGAAACCCCTCTTATAATTTATTTTTTAATAATTTTGGGCTGTTTCTGTAACTGAGTCTTTAATTTATAGCATGACCATGTGCTTAAAGAAGTGTTATTGTACATCAGAAATGGAACTCTGTTTCTATTGAAGAAAGTCCATTCAGAACAAGTCCCATACTCAGTTCAGGTCCAGGTTTAGCCTTTCCTAACATAATGTAAAGAATACAGATGGAAAGATGAAATACAAAGGCTTCAGAGAATCTTCCATCTGTCCTTAAATTCTTTGCCAAAGTCAGAAATCCCAGTAATTGCTCAAGCTGTACAATCCTATACCAGAAGACTGTAGCTATCCTGGCATTCCCAGGACATAAAGCACCTTTGAGACTTGTGATTTTTTTTTTTTTTTTTTTTTTTTTTTTTGAGCTAGGAACTCCCAGTTTACCTCTCCTTTCTTGATCCCCCACTATAGAATGTACTGACTGTTCTGAACACACTGCAAACCCTATTTCATCCCTTCCTCCACATTAATAAGAAATTGCATTGCTAGTGCATGATGAGCCCTGCTGTTTTTTGGGACATTATTTGGTCCCTGGAACTTCAGAGGAATGAAATTTCATCAAAAGGATGAGAAATGTATTACTATTATGGTGATGAGATTGCTACTTAAAGAAGTGTAAGGGCACAGGCTGGACACCTGTTTAACCACAGACACCTTTTATCAATCTAAATAAGTAAAATTAAAAAACCCAAAACTCCAAACTTATCACTACAGCTTCAAAAAAATCCCTCCAGTATGTTCTAGGTTTAAAGACTCAAGGCAAACCAGCTTAGTTTTCAGCTGTGTATGCTAAAATTAACCATTGAGCGCGCAACTAAGGCTGTCACAATATAGATATGTAGACACACATTCATACATAGATTATTTGTAAGTAATTCACTACTAATAAGTACTTGTTACTGTGCCTGCTTAGTGTGTGTTGCATATACATAATCTGTACATATTCACATTCATAGTAATCAGTGCAACTCTGAGCTGTAAATTACAGATCTAAATAAATAATTCTGAAATTAGAAGCAAATTAGTCATTGAAAAGAGGTAAACATATTTGATGATTTTATGCTTTTATGTCATTTGTCTGTGTATGCTGATTGAATACCCACTTTATTTTTTTATTTATTGCTAATTTGATTGCTGTTACTTTATAGCTTGTCATGTAGCATATCATGGAGATGTTTGAAAAACAGTCAAGGGTAATTTAAAATCAGTTAGCTGAACAGAGAATAATTATCCTCTTTCCCATCTAGAAAATAAAGTTCTGGAACCATGGAAACGCATCATGTTTTGGAACTAAAATCTCTTATTAGAAATGTAATGCTACTCACACAAACAGAGAAAAAGATTCTTATCAAGGAGAATTTTCTAATATTCATTTATTAGGTAACTCCTCTTAGATGTGTTGTGAAAAGCTAGATGCCAAAACATAAGCAGTTGAAACTGATGCATGGCATCTGATCTGTAAAGACATATTTTTCTTTCTGTTGCTGTGATCTGAAAAGTTGATGTTGTTTCCATATGTGATGTAACGTAGTATAACTAGCTGATGAGTGAGAAATTATAAGTGGAAATACTTTGTGTGTGTCACCTGCCCTATAAGGCAGTGATGTCTGAAAGTCTGTGTTTTGAGGGGCAGGTGTCTGTGAGAAAAAAGTAACTTTTGTTTAAAAACCTCTGCATGCAGTTTATCATTGTTTTTATTTAATGCACTTCTCTATAAAAATTGTCCAAAAGAAACTGAGAAGCAGGTATGTAATACAAAGGTTAGAAATGATAACAGATTTAAACATGAGTTAAAAATGAACTCTGAATGGTTCTGCAAATAAAGGAAAACAGACTTCCCTTCTACCTCCTCCTCCTTCAAAAAAAGTAAATTATAGAAATAATCTAAAATACAGTATCCATGCCATGATTGGATCTTACAGTAAGAAACCTCCATGAATCATTACTCCAGATTTCCAGGATTGTATATGACAGCCAGTTCAGACTGTTAAAGTAAATAGGTGTCAAGGTATCTCTGAACTGTGAAAACATAGTTGTATCCATCCACTGGTGCACAGCGGGATGTGTGTGAAAAACAGATTGTGTATTTAGTGGGATCTGCATATATAAATCCTTCACAAACTATCTCTTGTTTATATTCCTAGATTAAATCTACATTAAAATGGAATCAGGTTTGAGAGGCTGTATCAGCAAGCTCAAGTGAAATGCATTACAGGAATGCTACAATTTCTCTAGAAAGAGAAAGGATAAATTCTGGAAATTTAGATTCAAGGCAAATCTTAATAGAAATCTAAGCCTCAGAAGGCCACAGCTAATGCACTCAGATAGCCTTAACTCTGCCCATTAGTGATCCTTTTAAACAATCAGGAAATTCTTTTCCTGTAATTATTTTGCACAGTCCAATTAGATGAAACTATTCCTGTTAGATTGTTTTCATTTTTATTTTCTCTTACGGTGTCACTACAGTGTGAAATTAATTTTTCCTGGATCACTCTGCATCTTGAGTCTTGTTTACACATGGGAATGTTTGAAAAAAAAAAAATCTCTATTGATGACATCAATTCAACTGAACAAATGCTGCCAGCACTGACAAAAGTCTTAGACAGCTTCCTGACTGCCAACATCATTTCAGTACTGCCTTAGTTAGGCTTGCTCCCAGCTGGGAGAGCTGGCATGGCGTTGAAAAGGGTGTTTATTGTCTAGATCAGAGCTCTCCACTCTGCTACATTTAATTGCTGCAAGATGTCCTTTCTAGAAAGGTGTCTTCAAAGTTGTTGTCAGACTAGTGATAGACAGTGATGCATCTGAGACAATTTGAAGAGTTTGGGCAATGTAAGGAAGAAAAACCTTAGCGTGTCTGAGTCTTTTATGTACATCAATAACGCAAGGTATTAGGCTCACAGTTCTGCAGGATGCAAAATCATTTTGATATTTCATAGTAATCACCTTAGAAATAACTGCACTGTCTCCTGGTAGCAGTTTGGCTAAACTGTTCCCTGAACTTCTAACGTGTTTCCTACCCACACTGCTTCCCTCAGCTCATCAACTCCACCCAGGAGTGGAGCCTCCTGAGCTTGCTTCAGCAGTGACCTCCTTACTCCGTACTCTTCTTAATTCCTCCATCCTCAAGTTCGCATCACAAGTTCCTCTCCCTCTGTGAAAAAAAGCAGTCTGTACTTGCTACTTGCCCTTTGCTCTGCCCCAAAATAGGTGGCACAGAAAGGACAGCTTTTAGCCATGATGAACTCTGAATGATTCTGTAAATAAAGGAGAAGAGATAACTGGAAGCTTGTTGACTTTTTTAGGATGCAATTAAAAATACACTTGTGTATTCTTCTTCTTTGTACTTGCACTTGCCTGTCTTTGCTCCTTGAATTGGTGTGGCATGGGAACATGGGTTTCGTAGTTATAAGCTGAATGCCAGTTTTCATTCTGATATTCCCAGTGCTTATCCAAGCTTTCCAGTTGTTTGAGGTTTCCCAATTACTGTCTTTTTATGATGTGGATCAGGTTTTGACTTCATTGACTATACCAAGAAACCTGTAATTACACATTTTGTCTCCTATAGACTTTAATTTGTCTGCTCGTGGAATGATGTAAGCAGGTATGCCATAGCAAAACTAACTATAAAAATTCTTTCAGCTGTTTTAAAGTTCACTTTCCTAATCAAAGGTAAAAGATTGAATAAATTTATTTCCAGTGTCTAGAATTAATGAGTATAATTGAACGTATCTTTTCTATGAAAAACAGATGCAATTAGGTGGATTTGTCTTCTACATACACATACTTTGACCATACTTGTCTCAGTTTCTCCTTGTGTCCCATATGACCTCAGTTCTCTTTCCGAATGAAAACTCCCAATTTTCCTCCATGTCCCAAACAGTCTATCACAGTATCCTCACATCCCTGGCATGTTGCTGCTTATGCAAGAGAGAACAATGCCAAGCTGATTTTGAATATCTTGTGTTGATTGCCCGGTTGTGCTGATTGGTCAAAGACAATAGATAACCCTTGAGTTCATACTGCCTTTTTAAAATGATCTTCTCATGCTGAGCTCTTGAAAGTCTCCCCCTGCACTGATACTGGTTTTTACAAATCTTGTATAAGCTTCACAACTTGGAAATTTCTAAACCCCTGTTAAGTCCAGTCAATCAGAATCAGCCAATGATTTGGGAAAAAAAAAATTCCATTTTGGAAATTGAGAGAGAGACAGGTGAATGGCCAGAGCCCTGGGGATGTATGGTGATTTGCCTGACCCACCTCTGAGCACTGCTCCACTCTGTGTATGAGATGGGGTGATTAAGAGTATGATTCTACACCAGCTTAAACCAAGATGACACCAAACAGGGTGATCCCTTTGGTAATCATTTTTTTTGTGCCACGGTCTTGTGACAGAACTTGTTGTCTGGTGGCAGAAAAAGGCTGGTCCATCTGGAATGTAATCTTTGGTAGTAATAGTAATGAAAAAAACCAACCAACCAAACAAGAGAAATTATTTGTACACCACCTAATTTCATGGCCTTATGCATTAAATCACACCTCAGAGTCAGGGTGGGATATGTGGATGTTAAACAGGGAGTCATCAAAAGCTTTCCTTGCTGTTGCAAGGGATGAATGGAGCTCATAGAGCTCACAAGAAATATATATACATACATATCTCCTCTCCGCTCTGCTCTGCTTTTTCTGTAAGAATATTTCCAGCTTTGTGCAATCTGACTGTAAACACTGTTTGGTTTTGTAAATGAGTTTGATATCTGTCTCTTAAAAAAACCCAAAGAACCCAGTACCTTCATACATTCTCTTCCCTATGGAAAGATCTGCGTTGGTTTGTGACTCAGGTTTTCTTTAGCAGTGGCAGTCAAAAGGTAGAAAGAAAGGAGGTGGTCATGGTGAACTCCCCTTAGCTGCACTTGTTTCCCATTTTACTGTATAAAAAATACTTAAAGCTAACCTTACAATTAAAAATAAAAGAATATAAAGAGAATAAGCACTAATTGACTGTGTAATAAATTAATAGACTATCTCCAGATTCTTGCTATTGGACACCCCTCCAGCCCCTCCTCCCCCAGATCTAACAAGCTGCATGAAGTCTCTGGGGAATTTAATTGATCTTTTGAGGAATTTATACATAATTTGAAAACACCTGCATCTTAAAAAGGTGTTCAGAATTTCTTGAAAGCATTTGGAATGATGTTTTCAGAACATGTAGTGCTTAGCAGGTGCCAGCTGAGGCAAGTTCTACAGGTATTAGTCTGAACACTGTTCACTTTGTTTGTGCATTAAAGTAGCTCTTTATAAGCCAAGGTACCTGGACTGCATGCTGCTTAAATTGGAGGTAAGGCCTAATGAATTGTACATATGCATAATATCCTAGAAATTTTTCCTTCTAATCTGTGCTCCAGCCAATGCCTTGCAGATGTTTTATATGATCCTATCATATTTGGAAGCCAAAAGTAACTGCCTTGTGTTGATATAACTCCAAAGTCAGACATTTCCCTCGCTTGCAATATTATTAAATCTAAAAAGGAGAACATGTGAAGAGAATTGCTAAGAGTTATTTTGTCATAAGTACTAAATATATAAAAATTACATGATATATGTATGCATGTATACATATGTAATTTAGTAAGTAGAAATATGGAGATTTATACCCAAGTTTACCAGCTTAAATCTGGACTGAAGTACTAATTTTCAGTGATAAAATGAGTTATTAAATGTTCATAGAAGCACAGCATGATTGAGGTTGGAAGGGACCTCTGGAGGTCATTTGGTCCAAACTCCTTGCTCACACAGGGCCACCTAGAGTCAAGACCTAGGATACAGAATTTGCCTGAGAGCAGGTAGGATCTTTCTTAGAAGCTTCCTTGTAGCCACTGAATCAGTTACACATGTATAATAGGACTAAAATCACCCCAAAGTGGTCCAAGGATCAGTGCCTAATTGGCAGATTGCCTTGTGGAGCATGGATCCTAGGACTGCCTGATACATATTTTATTGCCTGAGTTCCCTGGGTACTTGCTTATTGCTAAGTGAGGAAGGCCAGATACTGCACCCCAGAGCAATCTCTAGCCCCAGAATCAAGTGGTGCAGTCTGGACTGTGGACATACTTCTTAGAATTAGCTCCCACTAGAGTAAATTTGCCACATTTGTACTACCTAGTTAGGCTTATGTTTTTCCTGGGTCTGTTGTGATATTTCTTTCACCCTGAGAAATAAGTATAATTTTTGCTGGGGTGGTTATTTTAGTTCAGAATATCTGAAATAATGAGAGGTTGCATGGGCAGGAAAGATCAGGGTCAGATGAAACTGTGCATGCTACACGCTGGGGCTGTGCCAAGGTACAAATCCTGGTATGATTTGCTGGAAGAGGTAATGTGGGGTGGGAAAGAATTCTGGTGAAATCTCGCACATGATCGCAACACAAGAAGGACATGGACCTGTTGGAGTGGGTCCAGAGGAGGGCCACAAAAATGATCAGAGGGCTGGAGCATCTCTCCTACAAGGACAGGTGGAGGAAGTTGGGGTTGTTCAGCATGAAGAAGAGAAGGCTCTGGGGAGACCTTATAGCAGCCTCCAGTACGTGAAGGGTACATTCAAGTTCCTGCTTGATGAGGCTCTGAGCAACCTGGTCTAGTTGAGGATGTCCCTGCTCACTGCAGGGGGTTGGACTACATGACCTTTGGGAGGTCCCTTCCAACCCAAAGCATTCTGTGATTCTATGGTGGCTTTTCAGAGTGGTTCTTGATGTGTTTCTTGGTTGTTCTTGCAATGAAAGCAAGCTTTCACAATCTCTGATTGGGTCGATATGCTCAAAGAATGCTTAAATGCCTCATCTCACTAAGCACATATGCGTTAAGCATACGTACTATGCAAAACACAGTAGCCCCAGTTACTTTGGTCTGTTGGCATCAGTGCCAGCCTCCCGTTCCTGTATCTTTAGTAGAGTCTCTGAACTATTTGGTTACATCACCATCTCACTATTCACCTTTTTGGTTCAGGAAGGTTTCATTCTTTGCTGTGTTGTGATCCAGCTTTAGGCAGTATGTGTTTGCACATCCACAAGTGAAAGCTGGGGGGACCTCTCTATTCCTTTAATCCCCTTTCTCCCAAGACTATCCTGGATCCTGGGAGGTGGGACAGTATCTTGGAAGGCAGAAGAGTGATGTTGGACCTCCTCTGGGAGAGGAAATCGTGAAGCTCTGGTCTTACACATTTATTAGGTGTTCTTTGTGTTCTGAGAACCAAACTCATAGAAGTCTGTGTCTTCTAAAACAGACATACAGGGTTTTTTTCTGTGTCTATACACATATTTTCAGTTCATTACTTACTTGCATTTATTTTTTTCAGTTTTGGCGATGGTGCAAAAGCTTCATTATTACATGTTAAATTTGTGGGATATCAAGAAATACATGAAAAAGGTATACACATGTGAAATTGCCTAGGCCACATAACATCTACCCATGATGTGAGGGTTAAATTATTAAGAGAAATTTATAAAGATATGTTACAACATCCCTCTATGCCTCTGCTTTCCTTCCTGGCAAATGAAAAATGTGACATTTCATTTCTTTCAAAGTAATTTGAGATCTGCAGATTAGAAATGGTAGCTAAGGAATTGCTGTTTCTGGGGAGTTCAGGAGAGTCCAACCTCTATCACAGGGTATTACAATAAAGCAACTTACTCAGCATACCAGTCTATTTGCAGTTCTGATGGGTGCTTGGTTTTTTTGGTGTCCGTTATGCTTTCCAGGGCCTTCACCAGCATAGGGTGACATCTACTCCAAGTGGTGGAAAGATGTTTGGGGGTTACTCTGCGTAAGGGCTGTTTTATGTTCTGAGCTAGGTTTTCACCAGTCTAATAAAGCTTTCAGTGGACTTTTATTGTCATTTGTAGCTTTATTAGTCTTTTATCTGACTGCTGCTTTGGCCTTTCCCTTGATTGACTGTGCCTATATCAGGAGTGCTATGTCAGCTGAAATACACTTCACTCTTTAATTGTAATGCTGCCTTTCAGGGAATATAGTTTCCAGAGAACAAGTCAGCTGCTGTTACAGCTAAACTTAATGCTTTGCTATAAACAGCTCTGTGCCAAAATTGTCTCAGATTATGTAGGGTATTCTGTGTCAAAATGCTGCTCTTTTATTTGTTAATACAGATATTTATTATAACTGTCTGGCAGTGTCTTTGCTTTCTAGAAGCATTGGGTTATAATGGTCCATGGCTTGGTGGAGACATGTTTATGCATTTAGATAAGTAACTCAGATTTTGCAGTTATCTTGAGTCAGAAATATGGGTCTGATTGTTCTGGATCCTTTCCGTGGCCTGCCATACCACACAAATTTTTCCTCACCACATGCTCCTAAACACTGGCAGGATGGGCCTGTCACCCAGGCAGAATAGCTTGTATGTATTTGGGACAGACAGCTATTTGAGATGTGCCAGAGTTAATCGGTTAGCAGTTAGTTGCATAATGGTTTTGTCATAGGTTTACTAATCTTAAAATGATAAAAATTTTACATTATAGTTGATTGTAGAAATCTGTGTTAATCTTTATTCTGAGGGCTATGTGGAAGGTGCTTCATTCCACTTGGTAAAACCAGCTGTTAAAACTGTTACAGTTGGTTGATATTTATTTCCCCAGTACCTTTCTCACAGATACTGAGTCCTCTGCAAGGACTCCCTTCTACCACCATCAGCAGTTCCTGTTCTTCCCCCCCCCCGCCCCTGGTCTCAGAGTCCAAGTCCCACATCCATTTGGGAAAGCACAGCTCCTATTGCTCCTTTACTCACAGTACAAAACGGAACAAAGAGGCTACTCTGAGTCCACACGTCCTTTCCACCAGGCCCACAAGTTCCCAGTTCAACAGTGGGGAAGCCAACTGTCTCCCAAATTGGACTCTCTTGTAGGTGCCTCTTTCAGGCTTCCCCATGGAGACTCAGGATTAGCTGACATGGATCCTGGTGTCTCTCTTGTCTTGGAAGAAATTGGTCTTGGCACTGGTAGTGTCATGTGCTGAAAAGCCAGAAAAATGCCAGATAATTGTGATTCTGTAGGTACAGGTTGTATGGTTTGGACAGAGCTACCAACTGACTTTTCTTAGTGTATTTTCCTGAGATTGCTAAATAGATCAAATTAATGAGATAGATTATATTATTTTAGCTGTTCTTCATAGAAATCCAGATGAAAAGCATTTTCCTATTGGACATTTTAGGAACAGTTCCTGTCTTACATGACTTAATACTCCCTGGTTTACATTGCAGTGCGAGGCCCTGAAGCGGGATGTCCATTTAGTAACATGGTGGAAATGATCATTGTCCCATGATCTCAGAGACAGTCCCAGAAGAGACATGTAGCCCTCAATTCTGAGCTTTGTGCCTGAGCTGTTGCTGTGAGACCTTAGACTACTTAGCTCTGGGATTCGCACACCGAGTATGCTGATGAGGCAGGGCAGCTAAATCAGCCAGTGGGAAATACCAAAGCCAAGGAAGGATTTGAAACACCTTCCTGTGCCTCTAACTCCATGTCAAATTGAGGTTGTATGCTTTTGCCAAATGTGCATTCAGGTACATATCATAAATCTGAGTGTAAATGGCTGTATGTTCATATAGCTTAGATCTGCAGTTACAGCCTTTTTTGTAACAGCATCTGACAGCTTTCTCTGTAAGAATATTTCCAGAGTTCATGTAAACTTTGAATGCTCTTTGCTTGCCACTGATATCTAGGGCTGGCTGGCTGGCTCTCACTTCTGTAGACTGAGTCATGGACAGTGCCAAATGCTTTTGTGGGGAAAAAATCTTCCTTTTCTTAACATTTATTTTTATATTTTGTATATATTTTTAAAAATCTTTTATTCTGAGCCCATCACTTGGCACTTTAATTGAAATGCCACAATAAATACAATGCATTTACATAGCAACAGCAGGCACAAAACAGCCCTTGGGAGGCTGTCAAGACAAGTATATGCTATGACCACGAATATTCCATACTGGCTGAAGCTAGGATTGGTCTTCTGGAACGGTGTCACCTGCTGTGAGACTGTGAGCAGGCTCAGCTCCTGGTCAGCACAGCTGGCTGCAAAGAGCAGAGCTGGTACCACATTGCTGGGCACCCTGTGCTGGGGGCTCTCCTAGTCCTGGTGTGTGGAGCAGAGCGGGCAAGTGAGGAATGGGGCATTACATAGGGGTTGGGAAGCTGCAGAGGGAATTGGCTTAGAGCTGAGCTGTTTTTCAGGCCTTGTTTCCTTTTTTTTTCCAACAAGCTTGTGCAATCCTTGCTTTAAAACCCTTAAAGAAAGGGATTACTCTGGAAATGCCAAGACAGGATGACATATAGTGGCATTTGCAGAAAGCGTGAGAGGAGACAATAAAATCTGTATATTCTTTGTTCTTGATGGCTTGATATTTTCTTTATATTCAAATTAGAATCACCGAGAGAACTTCAGACCCACACTACTAACTTTGGTGCTAATTGTACCACATCTGGATCTGGCCCAGACCAGTCAGTGCGGTGAGATTGTGTGGGCAGAAACCTGAAGCAAGGTGCAGCATTCACAGTCCATCAGTTTTCTGCCAGTTACGTTAGAAAATATCAATTGTTAGTTTCTGCCCAACCTTAAGCTCATCTCTGTAATATTCACATTGTCAATTTGTCCCCAGTGCTAATGCACTAGAGCAGAACTCCAGAACTAGAGATTACTGGATTCCAAAATTGCATATTTTTTTGTTAATTCTGTCACTTAACAGGCAATACTTCTACAGAGAAAAGCAAGAGCATTTTAGTAAACAAGTTCCCTCAAATAAATGCTGTGCTAAGAGAGAGGGAGGTGCTAACCATTTTTTTTTTCTCTCAAAGGCGGCTGCTTCTTTCCTTGGGGTACAAAGCAGCTCTAACAGGTGGAAGGTTTGGTTTTTAAAACCTTCGATTCATAAGGAAGATGAACAGGGCACAAATTTGTCCTGGAATATTGCGCAGGATTATCAGAAAAATAGTATAGGTCAAATTCTAATATTGTTTGACCTCAGGAATTAAGGCCAAATAGAAATAGCGCTAAGATTTCAATATTTAGCTCTGATTGGTATAGGTCACTTTTTCATTTAGCACAAACTATACTTTACGCAAAATTTGTGTGATTAATGCATTGATTTAGCTTCCCAATGTGCACTGCTGCTAGGCAGATTCAGATATTATTTATTTTTATTAGTTTATAATATGTCAATTTTTCTTGCTTATCTGTCAGCTCCCACAAAAATACATAAATCAAAAATATAGCAATGTGGACACTAACAAGGCATAATTATTGTAGGGTCTGTCCCCTTTTAAAGTAAAATACAATTACCTACCAATATGTTGCTGGGATTAGGTCAGAATTTGCATAATACTGACTCATATTTTCTTAACAATTTTAACATCAGACAATAGGTTTTGCAAATCCATATTCCTTTCCTGTTTTTCAGTTTTATTTTTCAGGCTAAAATAATAAGAAGCTCAGTCAAAACAAGATAATTATTGCAGTCTATCCCCACAGAAAACTTTAATTACTCTATGGCATGTTTCTAGGATTAGGTCAGATTTTTATAAGGATGATTTTTTTTTTTTTTAAATAACAATAGGCAATTAAGTCTGCCAAACTATAATTTATTACAGTTAAATTTATTCATTTTTCCACAGATAAATATTTAATAGAAAATAACTCAATCACTGCAGGAGATTAAAGAAGATTTTTACCTCAATATAATCTTAGAAAAACAGCAGACAGTTTTCTGTTCTTGGCTGTACTACCAAATAGCATCAAGTTAAATGACAAGATGAAAATAGCTGAAAATGTTTAACTTCAGTGAAATAATAGCTGCTAATGTATAGGATTATAAAACCCCCAGTAGCAGACAATGTAACAAATAGATCCCTTCTGAAATACTGAAAACTATGGTTGGGATCTAGGGTTAAATAACCGTGATATATTTATAGAGGGCAAGGGATCACCATAAAATAAAGCAGCAAATAGTAAAGAAGTCAATGTAAAAGAGAGGCCAGGGATTTAAGGTATAGAGATCATAAATTTTCATCGATATAAACAGTCCATGTACCTCAGGAGCTGAGTTTTAGCTATAATTTCAGGTCTGACCTATAGGCTTCTGGTGTTCACAGTGCATGCACGATCAAGATGCTATCTGAGGAGGTGAAAAAAATGTTTCAGATCTGTGTGATTTACTCATTTAATCATCCCCAAATCCACCCCAAACACAACAATACTGTGTCGAATATCAGTACTTGAGAAGATTTTATTGTCCCACTAAATTACATTTAATTCTTACTATAACATCTCATATAAACAAGAATAGTGAATGATTTCCTCCCCAGCGTGTTCTTCGGGAGGCAGGAAAAGATTGTTGTATGGAATGCATAGATCTGGAAAAGGTCACCTTTTCTCTGTGCCCCAGATCTCCAGAATGCACACAGATACTTTCAGTTACAACGGATGTTTTTCTTTTTATGCTTTAAGGTGATATTTTCTGGTTTAAAATAATAATTATGAAACCACCACAAAGAACCATTTGAGGCTTTTAGCTTTTTACTAATTGCTCTGAAAGAGAATTCTAAATGATTTCCAAACGACTTAAATGATTTGGCTAAAGAGCATCTTATTACAAATGGGCCGAGTTGAAAACATTGTGTCAGCACTAAATGAGGCTTCCCCTCCCCCCCTTCCCGCATTTCTCTAATGGGCAGCTCAGAACATGTAAAGCACCCTCCCTGCAATGACTTTTAAATGGGCTTTATTTAGACAGCGTTTGCTTTTCAGTGGTGTTTACCACGCTAGGATATTTGCCATTGCTGCACGTCTTGCAGTGCCCCCCGTCCTTCGAATCCCCGATCCTACGAACAATGTGGGCAAAGTTAACAGCGGTTTGCAATAAATACCCAGCCGTCGAGCAGCTGACTTCAAGCCTTTCAGCGGCCCTGCTTGGGTCCTGATGACAGCTTGCTGAAGAATTTCTGACTTGCGGACTGGTCCAGTAACCCTTAAGCAAGAGAGAAATCCTTACGCGCATGAATAATCCCATTAGTTTCATCAAAACCAGTTGCATAAATTACACAAACCTGAGCAGCAGCCTGCAAGGAGCAACTCAACGCCAGCCTACCGCTTACCCTCCCAAAGTTCATTGCTCCTGTTACAAGTTCTGCGATGCTAACGAAGAGACCTCTCTCCTGTGCCTGCCCTATCGAGGTAACCGAATGACTTGTAAAACAAGAGCGTGGGATGCGAGTACTCTTTTTTCAAATACTAAAATAGCCGCAAAAGATGTCAGAGGAGCTTGGCGGATGAAGAGTTTTTATCCCGAGCCACTAGGTTGCACTGTTGGATAGAGAACAAGCTCTACTCGGCCATGCCGCAGACAAACAGCCTCATGCTGTGCACAACCTTGTAAATACTGTTTTACAGTTTTCTCTAACAACAGAAGTATATGAGATCAAGAGAGGAAGACTGGCATTTGGAAATCTTTGCTTTCTCCTCAAAGGCAGGTCCAGGTCTGGGTTTCAGTTAGGTGGGTTTTTTTCTGTGTAAGGTACCCTGAAGATAACCACATTTTGGAATTAGATTTTTTTTTTTTTTTTTTTTTTTTCCTCCTCCTGGGGGGAGGAGAAGCTTCTGAGGGACAGGTTTGGAAGGGGGAACGAAGGTATTAATCTTGAAGAATGCTTGACTTAACGCATGTTCCCGGAGAGCCATCTAAAGCTGCCGTGGCCTTCCTATGTACATAAACTCTGAACACGTGCTTCCCCTTTCCTCCCTATTTTGGCACTGTTTGATGGCCCAGACAATACAAAAGCACACGCCAATTACTTCCCTATGTACATTACACACTCTGGGCAATCACAAACATGATATACTGTTCACGTGTGAACAATTAATTACCAGTTATATTATTTAGTCATTCTTTCCACCACCATTGTCCAAAGTAAATTTTTCCTTTAAGTGTAATATGGTTTTAATTTAGGAAGCAGGGTTTCTTTAACCTATGTGACATTATGCAAACCATCTTAAGGGAGGTTTCATGCTATTTCCACTCTGTCTGCTAACATAGCTCCCCGCCCAAATGTGAGCTGTGTTTTATAAAGCAAATTACTTACAGAAGATTTTGTTCAAAAAGAGGCTGGGTTCATTCCTTTACCCGTACATCCTCAGCTCTGGTGTAAATCTTTTTTGTATTTTGCTCTGTGGATTAGCACCTCTCTCACCCTCTCACTACCCCTCTCTTTAGGGCAGTAAGCCGAGACAATAGTAATGAGGACCAGAGCTGGTGACTCTCTCCATCCTGAAGCTCGGAGAGGGAATAGGTCGTCCCAAAGGATCTGAATCTGCACTGAGTTAGTTTAGTTGGCCTGGACTTGTAAGTCTTACATTTGGGAACTATCTGCTTCAGATTTTGACTCTTTCAGTAACAACATTTCTGGCTGCTAATTAACTTTCTACTGCTCCAACACTAGAAAAGACAAGAAAGTTCCCCTTAAAAGGGCACCTAGATGAAAACAAACTTCACTGATTACAAGAACATATGTTGCATGCAATTAACCCGTTACTGGGGTCTGGAAAGGAGAGAGCTGAAAAAGGGAAAAGAGCAAAAAAGAAGGAGAGATACCTAATAGGCTGAAACAGAATTTTATCAACCGACCTTTTTAATTTGGGGTTAAGAGACTTCTTGCTACTGATCAGATACAGTTGCCTCTTCCACTTTTGCTCAAATGAAGCTGACGATTCTACTTCATTTCACCTGATATTAATAGATAATTAATTTTTTTTTCCATAGGATCACAGGCACACACAGACCTTTACTGCAGAAATAATAGAGGTGAACAGACATTGTGAATATTCTACATTGGGTTTCCCTTGTATTTAATTGCACTTGTTTTCAGGTATGCACGTACAAGTTCACGACTGTTTTGCAGTCAAGCTGGTTTGCCTGTGTATTTGCAGAAAGGGAATCTGCTGTTATATTGCAAATATTCTCACATGAAAATTCAAATGTGCAAGTGTCTATCTTTAAGCTCACCCAACCAGGGGACCAAAAGACTCCTATAATCTCTCTGACCAACTGTAACTGAGCACTGGGGACAGAGTAATGGGTACTCGTAGAAAGCAATTTGTGCTCAGCCCTGAAACTTGCACATTTCCCCTGAAAAAAAAAGAAAAAAAAGTGCTCGGTTTGGCTTAGCACATAGTCTAATATGTCCAGTGTGAATCGTGGGATGTGTTGTAATAAAACTACATATAAGAGAGGGTATCTGCTCCCCCAGAACTTTTTCTTTGTAAGCATGGTATGGGCAACATAAGAGGAGATAGCAGAATTGTCTGCTGTGCAGTTTCCAAATGGAGGGAGTGCTTAGTCTGTAGGATAAAAGGAATTTTCTTCAAGTCATGTTTATTTCAGTAGGAGCTGTGCGTAAGTGCAAGTATCTGTCTTTACAGTTTTCTTCATAGGAACAAGGCCTTTGTTAGAAATAGATAAAGGAATACACCATTTTTACTGCCACATCCACACTGGTCTTTGTAGATCCAGGGGTTTTATACTTTGTTTAAGAAATCATTGCCCATAAAATAAACAGTAACACTTTCTTTTCTTTTCTTGGGAAAACACTACTCACTGTTTCTGTTTTCTGAATGCACAATAAATACATTATTCTTTTTCTTCCTTTTTCTTTAAACGGAAAGGGACATCTTAGAGCAGATTGTATTTTAATGGTCACACGACTTTCATAGTTGAATACATTGCCCTAATACAAATACAGAAGCAGAAATAGCACATGTGTTCACAGCCATGTTTATTCAGGGATCAGGCAGATGTCATGGCAAAGTCTTTGTATATACTGTACTGCAGGAGCCAGCTGTGAAGGACAAATCTGAGGTGAGGAATATTCCTTGCTTTACTCAAATTAAACTTCGGTAAATAAGTTTGTTTGCTTAGTTAATACATATATGCATATAATGAAAGATTGTATTCAGAGCATGGATGTCTGTACTGTCCTGCTAGCTTGGATCCTGACTGTAAACACTGGATAAGCTGTAGTCTCTGCACATTAGCTCTCGTGCTGTTTCAGGACTGTTGTTGTGAGTTAAAACCTGCAGATACCTGTTGGGAATGACCGAGATTTGGCCAAAAGGCAGTATGGATGCAGCTAGTTCAAGGCCCTGGGCTCTGACACCATGGGCACAGCTTTAAATGAATGGTTTTGTGTGTAGATAACCCACATAAGGCAGGGTAAAAACACATGCAAACACACACACATCTGTTCCTTTCCTCTCTTAAAAAAATTTGAACTAGTGCCGCTCACACTCATCTAGAATTTGTGCTAATTAGTCTTTAAAAGCTAATGGATACAAGCAATGTATGGGAAACACATCTCAGAATATAATGGTTATGAGTTTGGACAACAACTGCATTTAATGCTGAGCACTTTCTACATAAAAAGGGGAATACATTTATGAGAAGTGGATGCAGGATGTATATAATGAATTGTAGTGCAGTTAATGCAACAGATCATATCCCTTTCTCCTACTTCCCCCATCATTTTCATATAGTTTCTCCCAGCTGAAGGTAGTTTATGTTTGCTATAATATTCTTTATCTCTTTCACTTTATTTTAGTAGAAATAATCAGCTGATTGATTGTTAGAAAATTAGCCCAGGGAAGTCTCTTTAGTTTGCACTCTCCTCTGCTAACCTGGTGAGCAAATTTAACCTGTGACTCTCTCACACAGTCATCATTAGACAAGTGTGTTTCCATCTCATTTTTAGAACAACTTTATGTACTACATGACTGCATTTTCCTATTAGAATGCAAGAGGGCACGTCTATGTATACAGTACTGTGTATATTATGCATACGAAGTTACTGTTCAAAAGATTTCTATCATCTATTCCCTTGTAACACCTCTAAACTTGAAACACAGTGCTGTAATGTGCCTGTACCAATCAGAAAACTGAGCAATCATAACCTCTTGCTTACATCTAAGCAAAAAATATTTCAACTGTCGCATCAGCAGAGTAAATCCCATTTTATTTGGTATACTCAGAATATAAAAATGATAAATGCTAACAATTAGATGCAAGTCATGTGTGTTTTGCAGGGGTTTAGAGGCTGAGCGTACAGGATTCTGGAATCCTGACCTTCCAGAGCCATTCATGGTATGTTGGGAAGAGCTATGTAAGCAGGTTATGGAAATGTGTGATTAACTCTTGTCAAGGTGGCCAGCCAAATGAATGCTTGCTGGATTTCCCATTAATAACTGGTAGGTCTGACTGACTCACTTAAGTATTTATTCTCTCTCCATACAATAAGGATCTAGAAAAGCATTGCTGTCTCAGAAATTCTACACACAGGGTTTTTTTTTTTCTTCAAGATTACTGCAATACAGCAGCGGGCAAATATTATCCCTGAAATCACACATTCCTCCCAGGTCTAAGAAGGCTTGACACACAACTTGACCTGGTAACGGCATTCCTCAGGCAAACTACAGAGCTATGATCAGTTATCCCTCTTTGCCATAAACCAGGCATACACCAAGGCCTTCAGATCTAGGCAGGAATACAGAGGACTTTGTGCTGGTTTTTTTCTGCTGATCTCACAGGGTGCTAGTCTGTTGTACCTGAGACCATCAGCAAAGTGGAGAAAATATCTAGATGTTAGCTTAAGAAAACACCTATACACCAGGTAATAATCAGTTATTAACAAGAAACACATTTGATGGAAGTTGGGGACAAATATATTGCAAGTTGTGCCCACCTCTCAGGAGGGAACTTTGGATGCTGTCCCTGGATCCTGTTAAGCTTCCTTTAGTTTTGTATTACAGGCTCATTCTGTGAAAATTTAATAATGCAGATCTTTATGTTTCAGTAATCACATGCTAGAAAACAGGAGGATCCTTCTGTCATACTACTCTTCTGCCTGCAAAGCTGTTTCAGCACACTGTGTCACATTTGTCACAGAATTGGGGAGCTAGCTATTCAAATGGTGGGGTAAGAAAACCCCTTATATTCTGGCCTGGTAAGATTTTGCTACTTAAGCAAATACAGTGCCTTGGTTCATTGCATTTAGCCAAGGGGGGAAAGCCACATATATATATTCCTTCCTTTCCCCTAAACTCTGCTTTTGGACCTTCTTGTGTATAACGTGAGTCCCTGTACATAATTTAGCAAGCATCAGCTCACTGCTGTGATAAAAATTCTTGGTTTTGCTACTGTCTACAAGTGCTTTTGGTTTCTGTGTAATTATCTGTGCTTGATCCATAGAAGAAATAGGCGTTGGAGTCTGTTCTGAACTGAAAAGCCTGGCTCAAGTTGTAGGGATGCATGACTTCAGCTCTCTCTGCACCACAGCCCAGATAGGAGATGTTCCACAAAAATGCAGGAATTTAACTCCTGCACTTAAAAAAAGTGAAACTTTAAAGTGTGTCTTTAATTTCACCCTCTGGGGCCTGCCAGGCAAGCAGCTGCCAAGGCTGCAGCAGCTTGCTCATAGCCCTCTGAGCACACGGGAGCAGACACCTTGGGTTACCATTGCAACAAACCACAGAGACTTCCAACTAGCACAAGGACACTGATATTCCTACACTGAAATTCTCTGTTCCCTCCCAGCTGTGCTCCACTCTGACCGTAGATGGGGTTTTGCTGTGTCTGGAGTGGCAGATCCTCTCTCTGGAGTGGCTAACAAAAATGCATGGGCTGTCTATGTCTGCTTATGTCCTGAAACAGGAATTTTTCAGGCTATTGGGCGTTTTGTGGCACCATCAAAAAAAACTTTACAGAAACAGGAGTCCAACTCTATTTTGGAATGTATCCGGTCTCAATTAGCAAAATCTTGCCAGGCCAGAGAATATGTTCTTTTTCTATCCCCCTCTATTTTTATAGACACCTCTCCAAACTCTGAAGGTGTTCTCTGTCCTGTGGGAATCAATATGCATGGCTAATGGGAGTCAGGCTGGGGAGGTGATGGATGCAAGGAAGTTGGATTTCTTGTTAAAGACTGGGTAGGGCAGAGGGAAGAAACTTGATACAGACTCCAGTTTGACTTCAGTGATAGACTTTTCTTTTACTTTTTCATGAATAGTCACACTTCCTACTCTTCACCATGGCATATAAATGATGAACCTAATCAGGTCCCTCTGACCACCTCAACATATCTTGAAACTGAAATGCCTGCAGCCAAAATTTTTTCAATGCTGACTCCTAACCGTTCCAACATATCTTATTTTAAAGCCTAATATGCCTTTTCTCTTAGATTTTATTTAGAGGCTTTGTTTTCTCTCATTTCTCTCTCTCTCAGAGAATGCTGGATGCTTCTTTGCATCTGCAGTTCTCCTCACTTCATAGGTGCACCTGGAGGTGCAGGATTTGACCAAACATCTACAGGATATTAGGAAGAAAACTGAGATTTCAGACATCCAAAACTAGTCTCTGGCATTCTTCTGTTTGGAAGCTGGCCTCCTATAACATTTTCTCTAATGAGTTAGAAGATTTTCTGGTGAGAGTGAAGCTGAAAAGCCCCTGAAGCCTGTGCTCGGATGTACAATGTTAGGCTGTAGTAAGTGTGTATCTGTGTGTGTGTGTCTACCCCCAGGGAATGGGGGGTAGGTTGTTAGGCAGGCAGGATGGCATAATAAAGTGTTTAGGCTGGAATAGCCATCTCTCCAGAAGGAGTAATACAGGCAAGGCCTGGTGAGGACTTTGGATGAAGGGACTTTATACAAATGTAAATACAACTACAGGAATAGGATGACGTGAAAGGATGGAATTTTCCCATAGCTTCTTGTAAATACTGTTGTTAGAGTGTGTAGTGTTAATGAGGATGTTGTGATCAATGCAGAAGTAGTGTGTGGGGGGTGAAAGTTAATATTTTACTTTTAAAAAAGGAAGAAATTATGTTAAAAAATAAAATCAGATTACTTTGATAAGGTCTGTTTTCCAAGAAACCGTTTTGACTTTGTACTACCATCTAAGTCTTTAATGGTTTCATTTTCTCGCAGCATTTCCATGACTTCAAAGAAGACTCTTGCAGTAACCTGTTCATGTCTGGTGCTTAAAAATCTTCCTTTTCTTTGAAAGATGCCTCTAAACTCTAAAAAAAATTCTATTTTGCTCCTGAAGAAAAAAATACATTGGGAAGCTTGGAAATAGTTTCTTGTCTATATTCAGCTGGTGGGGGCAGGTTTCCAGGGCCCTGCTACTTATCCAAAACCTGTGCTCTAGCAAGGTGAGACTTCCAGCCTGAAGAGATTTGAGGCTGTACTTTCAATCCTTGTGGGAATTGGTGTATACAATTGATAAAACCCCCTATGTGAGAACTGCAGCCTTGGACAAATGTCCCCTGAGGGAAATGTTTCCTCCAGTTCACATCCCCCTACTTAGCGTTAGAAGTTTTCAAGTGAAGATCAATAACCTGGAACTAAACCTGGGGAGTTGAGCTTTGTATCAGGTTTTGTTCTCTCTATTGAAACTCAATAATCTGGCTATAGAGCACTGGATACACCAAATAAATATGAATTTTGTCGTAGTTCACTGTTATTTTAAAGAACCCGTATCAAACCCCTGCCTTTCTCAGTTTGTCCAGTCTAATTTGGATCAGTAATCAGAGTCTGAATTACCATTAGTGCTGCTGTTTGGGTTTCTTTGTCTTCATTCACTCCTAACACTTCCAGTGGGTAGCTAAATAGAGCCTTCATATGCTGAAAGCATTTGGAAAAGCTCATACATCATTCATCCAGAGAGGAGAAATGAAGTAAGAAGGAAAGGAGTGTCTTTGTTTCTTCACAAGGACTGAATGCAGTACTGAGAGACTGATAATAAGGTTACCCTTTAGACAGAGATGTTATTAGAAATGCAAATTCCGACTAGGAAATACTGAATATCTCTCATTTTGGACAGTAATTTCTACCACATTTACTTATGAATTTGTTAGAAATGTAATCCCATTAATGACACTGCTGCTTCTGGACGGCAATGGATGGCAATGACAAAATGCAAAAGAAGAGCTCCAGCTTTTTTTTCTTTTGCCTTTTTTTTTTTCTAGGGAATGCAGCCATCTTTTCACCTATGTATTCAGAGCTCTCAGAAAAGATGCTTTTATATCATCATATGGCACAGCCTTGGCAATAATAACATCTCTGTTGCCAGAATATACTTACAGTGGGTGGCTCTGGCTCTGAACACTCAATTAAATGCATTTTTTCTTCTTATATGGTCCTTGTGGTACATTAAGTTTTACTGATATCTATAACTTCAGCATCTCTAAGGAAACTGCCCTTGATTTTATTAACCTAAAAGATTGAAGAACAAAAGGCATGTATTGCTGACAGGTTAAAAATTCCTTAGCAAAGGTATTTTAATTGCTTTCTTATTTCCCTTAGTATATGCTGTGGTAACCTCCACTGCTCATACAAAAGGATATTATTTTTGGACTCAGTAATTTGCTGTGAAGATTGTCTTGTTAAGTTCCATAGTTGTATGTTTGTTTCACTTTTTTTTTTTTTTTTTGGTCAAGAAAGATTTGAACAAAGTTGTCGATTGTGTTAGAGGTTAGAACCTTTCCCTCCCTCTTCGAAAATTATCTGTCTGCCTCACTCCCTCTCTTTGTCAGAGTGACTATTAAAGCTAAAGTAGTGTGTAGTGATACATACGTGATAACCAACAACTTTGGCCTAAGAGCTTATCTGTTAACGGTGTCAAATGCTATCTGATAATCAATATAGCTGTTCCTGTGTTACGTGCCCGTGTTTCTGGAGGCGTGACTGTTTGCAGACACATGTTCTGCTTTCTATCCTTTTGCCTCTTGGTGGTTGTCAGCCTCCATATCTGTGCCTTTCAGCAGGTTTCATTAAAACCTGTCTATAGCAGTTGGAAGAAACATGCAGCTTTGGAGGGTCCCCAATCCTTAGTGAGCTGTGTAGAGTGTATAAATCTATTTAAGGCTAAGGGTCCCACAAAAGAACCTCCAAATATCTGCTCTGCATACTAGAGAATTGTGCAGGAAAGACATTTCTTTAAATGAATATGCTGCTGTTGTCAATTCTAGTGAATACCCTGCAGTGGTCTTGCGTTTTTCTCCTTATCAGGCACCTCTGTTTTGCAGCATACAGACTGGGAGTCCTTTGTTCCTCAGAGATGGAAGTAATACTACCAAGTTATCCTGGGATAAAGGGATGAGTTATGATCTTGCTGATTTTTTAAGAGGAAAATGAACTGGTGTGATAGGAAAAGCATTTCTCTTTTTACTCTTTTGCAGTTTTAAGGCACATCAGAATCAGTGTGTATGTTTACGAAGGTGAAAATGTTCTGTAGGGTTTTGCAGCAATAACTACCTTACAATGACACAACTAACTTAGAGCAGGCAGTTTGTGTGTCAGGGGAAACATTAAGAATTTCTCATATCACACCTCTGTGGGGGTAATTTACAGGTTTGTATATATTTCAAGTTTCATTGTTCCACTTAGAATCATAGAAGCATTTCTATTGGAAAAGACCTTTAAGATAATCAAGTCCAAGTGGGATGATCACTTCCCTAGTCCTGCTGGCCACACCATTTCTGGTACAAGCCAGGATGCTGTTGGCCTTCTTGGCCACCTGGCCACACTGCTGGTTCATGTTCAGCCATCTGTCAACCAGCACCCCCAGGCCCCTTTCCACCAGGCAGCTTTCCAACCACTCTTTCCCAAGCCTGTAGTGTTGGGGGATGGGGT
>JANHGN010024920.1:60729-103058 GCA_024605025.1 Megaceryle maxima
TCTTTCCCAAGCCTGTAGTGTTGGGGGATGGGGTGGGGGAGTGTGGGGGGTGGGGTGTTGTTGTGAAACAAGTGCAGGACTTGGCACTTGGCCTTGCGGAACCTCATACCACTGGCCTTGGCCTGTCAATCCAGCCTGGCCAGGTCCCTTTATAAAGCCTTTCTACCTTCCAGCAGATCAATACTTCTGCCCAACTTGGTGTAGTCTGCAAACTTACTGAGGGTGCAGTCAATCTCATCCAGATCATTGAGGAAGATATTAAACAGAACAGGCCCCAGCACAGAGCCCTGGGGAACACCACTTGTGACCAGCCACCAGCTGGGTTTAACTCCATTCACCACCAGTTTCTGGGCCTGTCCATAACTAGCTAGTTTTTCACCCAGCAAAGAGAATACCCATCCAAGCCCTGAGCAGCCAGTTTTTGCAGGAGGATGCTGTGGGAAATGGTGTTAAAGGCTTTACTGAAGTCCAGGTAGGCACCATCCATAGCCTCTCCCTTCTCTGCTAAGCAGGTCACCTTGTCATAGGAGATCAGGTTAGTGAAGCAGGACCTGCCTCTCATAAACCCATGCTGATTGGGTTGTCCTGTATGTGCTGTGGGATGGCACTTGAGATGACCTTCTCCATAACCTTCCAGGGCACTGAGGTCAGACTGGCAGGCCTGTACTTCCCTGGATCCTTCTTCTGGCCCTTCTTGATTTAAATATTTTTCCACTCACCTTTCTTCCTCCTGTGTGAAAGTTTCAAATGCCAAAGGGATATGACTGAGGGGCTGTGCAGGAGATACAGTGAAACATCAGAAATTCTCACATTTGGAAAGCGTTCTTGAAATTTGTAAAATAAAGTTCTGTCCTCTGAGCGGAGAAGACCTGATCTGCAGGAGTCTGACATGACTAATGCCATGGCTTCTACTCATTTTGGACTTGGGAGCATCATCCATCCAAGCTTTTCTTCTTACATGCAGCTTTATTCGGGGGAGCACCGATCAGTGCCTGGGCTGTGTGCTGACAGCTGGCTAAATCCTGCAGAAGCAGCGACGTGCCAGTGTGCTGTGGACAGGTCAGGATTTCTGCCTTCTGTTAAGTAACAGAAGAAGAAGAATTCCCATAATCAAAGCACAATGTGTCCCTTGCAAATGCAGCTTGAAGGGCTGTGACTCAGCAGTGTCTCTTTGAAGCAAAAGGAGAAGTGTTTGCCTTGCCACAGAGTGGCCTGTCTTTAGTGTTAGGGAATCCTCCTCTTCCTCTTTTTGAGGCTGTTCCTCATTTGGGCCCTGCTGTCTCATATTCTGCACTCAATAAGTGCTCCTCACTCTTGGAAAATTATCATACCAAGGACTTCATGGCATGAAAATGGCATGTTTTTTTCTTTCCTAAACAAAATGCTGAGGGTTAGAGCTTCAGAATAGACACTATCTTTTTTTTTTTTTTTTAAATGCTATTGTCCTCTGTATCCTAAAGATGCATGGAAGGTGCATCATTTTTTATACCAGAGAGCAGGAACCTTGCCTCTCAAGAGGACAGTGGCAGGACTTTGGCACTGGTGAAATCCTGGATGCTCTCACAGGGTGGAATCATAGAATCATAGAATGGTAAGGGTTGGAAGGCACCTCTGGAGATCATCAAGTCTGACCCCCCTGACAGAGCAGGATCACTCAGGGCAGGCCACACAGGAACAGATCCAGGTGGGGCTTGAAAGTCTATAGAGGAGCCTCCACCACCTCTCTGGGCAGCCTGGTCCAGGCTCTGTCACTCTCACAGGGAAGAAGTTTCTCCTCATAGTGAGGTGGAACTTCCTGTGTTTCACCTTGTGACCATTACCTCTCCTCCTATCACAGGGCACCACTGAAAAGAGATTGGCAGCCTGTGAGGAGGCTGGGGCAGGGAGGGAAGATCTGGAAGGAGAAGGGCTGGTGGTTCCACTGCAGGGCTTGGGAGCTACCCCGGGCCAATGGCAGGGGAGAAACTGCTCTCTGCTTTCCTCCAGAAACATTTGCTGCAGCACATCAACATCTACGCAAACACATTCCCCTGATCAGTGTGCTGGTCTTTTTGCACTGACCTCTACTTAGTTTTCAGCTTGACATATTAATCTTTGGTGGAGTTAAAGTAAATTCTAAAATAAGCTTGCTAACCCCACTGTTTTCAATCACTCCATTTGCTTCAAATTATTCTGGGATGGATTCGCCTGCCATGAAGCTGAGTCCAAGCCTTGTCACGGGCTGGAGTGGGACACCAATTAGGCTTTTCATTAACTGGCTTCTCTCTTTTGGAAAAATATTTCAGCATCCCTAATGAAAACAGCTGTATTATGAGTATAAAAGTGAAACAATTGCAGGTGTGCAAATATTTTTCAGTGCTAGAATAAGTAGCATAACCCTTACCTTTTCTCTGGACTGGACACCATCCCTTTTTGCAATCACTTCAAAAGCACTCTTACAGAAGGAGTAGAAAATAATATTTTAATAGGTTTTGAACTAGCCTAGAAAGTAGTAGAAATATATATATAGTAGAAAAATATCTGTATTACTCCTATAAAATTAAATGCAATGGATTCAAATGCATCAAAATAATGTCATTTTCCCTTACATTTTATCTTTCTGAAAAAGCTTTCTGAATAACTCCTGTGGAATTTTACCATTTTCACTCCCACAGATTTTAATCAGGATTATTCCATGAGGTTCTTTTAATACAATAGTTTGGAGGATCTTATTGGAAGCCATTAGTCCAGCCACCTTCTGCTTCTCATGTTACTTGTCCCTACCTTTAGAAGAGCCAAGTCCTTTAGAAGAAGGCCATCTGTGGCAAGTACTCATCTTTGTACTTCCCAGCTTGCACTTGGCCTCTGTTTCACTGTTGCACGCGGTGATGGTGAAGCCTTGGTCGGCTCTGATGTCAAAACTGCAAAACATATGAGTGTCTTTGCACTCAGCCGTGTCAGAAGCAGAGATACACAAGCCTGACTATTTCTGCAGTTGACAAGGCAGTCTCCAATTTACTCCCTGCCCAGCTGAAAGGAGAAAGCATTTGCAATCAAACTACTAATTTTTAAATTGCTACTTCTCCAAACTAAATCAAGTAAATATGTGAAGATTTTTGCTTTGCTTTCCAAAAAAAGATGGCTCTACTAAAGACACAAAACCACAAAAGCAATCTATTTTAGCTCATCTTCTCGAGGTTAACCCTTTTGTGATCTGGATGTATTTGAATAAAAAACCCTCTCGTGCTGTCTGATTCCCTGACTCCAAAGAAATATCTTCATACACTGTAACCTCCACTCTCTTCCCCATACCCCACTCTGTAATCTGTATCCATGGTAATACATGACTGTTTCCAGCAGCCATGGGGTCTAGGGGAAATTAGGGGAAGAAAAATCTTTCACTGATGAAGTTGTGGTAAAATGTCTTCAGTTTGACAGGGTGATACAACGCTTTCAGTGTGAAACCCCGAACAAATTGGAACTTGGTTTGTTTCAGGTTTCACTATAGACTTCGAAATACTGTTCATCAAAACATTTTCTTGAGTTTGCTTTTACACAGACCTTAGGCCCAGTTTCAAAAGAATCCGGGCCCAGATTTGTGCAGTTTATGGGCTGGCTTTAACATAAACCAGATCACAGTTAGTGGACTTGGCTGAAATTCACTCTGAACTTTTAAAGGAGGCTGGACCTGAAAGTGAAATTTTGTGTGTGAGAACCCAAGCAAACTGTAACCAAAAAAAGGTTAGCAAAATACTGCATGTTGATCCTGCAGAACTTCAAACAACAGGATTTGACATCCTAAGAAGAATACAATAAAAGCTTAAAGAACTGTTAAACTTTTTATTTCATTTGGGAATTCAGCTTTCATTTTTAAATAAACAGAGTAACCACTACATCAAACAAAATATTGAATGCAACCTGAGATTCTAGTGATGTCTAGTATAATTTAGGTGGCAGGAGAGTGTCATATAAAACTTTTAGGAGAAGATTTTCAAAAGCTGTTAGCATTGATCTAGCTTGTCTGTCTTTAAAATTAATGAGAGCTGTATTACTGATCAGTATCAGCCCAATTCGGGACATTTGTGGAAATCCCATTACTAGTGTACAAAGGTAGTAGGGTCCTAAATGAAGCAGTCAGTAGATAACTTCTGCCTGAAGCAGTTACAGTTGCTTTGTAGCTAAGAGTGGGCCTTAGGTTTCTACCCTAAGTATGATGGTGCTGATAAGTTTTTTATTTACTTTCCAAAAGTCACCCTTTCTCTTTAAACTGGAAATGCTATGTTCTGTTCTGAGGAAGACTTTTGTGAGAAGCTAGACAAAACTGGAAATATGTTTTTTGAAAATAATGTTATCTACCCTTGACTTGCACTTTATCTCTGCAGTATTAGCCAAAAGGTAGGCAAGGTCATTAAGTCTGAGACCCAGAATTCTCACATTAGACATTCTCATCAAAGCCTGTATAAACAAGCCTTCCTGCATTGTTTCTTTGATAAAACTGGCCAATGAGTGACTGTATCATATTGTGCATCTCCATTTCTTTAGATACAATTTTTTTCAGCCCATCTTGGAAGTTACTATGATTATTTTACTTCAGGACACCAAACTGTTTCTAATTGTTTTCTTTCCTTCCTTTCCACACTCTTTTCCTGCTATTGCTCATTTCTGATATTGATACCTTGCTTCGCCTCTTCTGTCTAATGATGTACATGTCAAAGCAGAACACCTTTCAAAGCTCCCTATGAATGAATGGGGGAGGGTGCAAGCCAGCAGCAGTCAATCTTTGAAACATTGAAATATGGAATTTCTGAGTGTGAGCACAATGGCAATTGTCCAATTAAGACAGAAGCCAGAAGCCAGCAGCAATTGGTATAAAGTAGGTTCCCTTTTGTGACAAAGAGAGCCGAAGCTTCACAATTTACCACTTTAACCACTTTTTTTTTTTTTTTTTTAGTTAGTTATTATTATGGTTTTTCAATTATTGCTTTTAGTCTTTGTAGTCTAACAGGCAAGTCTTTTTGCATCTTGTCTTCATGGTTGACTTAGTTTCCCTAAAAATATTTTTATTAGGCAATTTGTTAATAGGTTGGCCTTTTGGTTTAGGAATAGTCAGCTGTTGGAATGAACACAAGGTCATATCCCATACCTTCCATGATTAAATTAAAACATATGTAAGAGAGGGAACTTGCATTTAAAATATAGTTTTAGCATCATGAAAGAGAGGGCCCAAGGGTACTATAAAATCTATATGCTGTTAACATACAAGATCACTAGCTTAATGCTTTCTTCGGAAAATAAGAATTTTACAGTGTCATGATATTTAAACAGTATTAATTTAGACCAATACACACACATACATCTGTCTATAATGTTACCTATTGCTTTAATTAATCTGGACTGAGGGTCCTAAGTACTGTAAAACACAGGGCCCACACCTGGACTGTTTACAGTCCTGCAGTCTGATTCATATGGATAAAACAGGTCTGATGCAGAGTGTCCCTGAAGCCATTTGGGATTGCACCAGCCCAGAGGGAGACCTAACCTGAGGCAGCAGATAGGCAAAGGAAAGGAATATGTGAAAGTCAATTATGAGATGACCTGATCACTGACTGCTGCAATAGCTTTCTGCACAACTTAGAGGTCCCAAAACTTTGGAATTAGAATAAAAGAATAAATGAGAAACAGAATTAAATTACTTGTTTCTGATAGATAACTTTTATGAATATTTGTTTTCTTGGGAGTGCTTTTCACCTGGAAGTGTAAACTTACATAGTAATTTGGAGGCTGCAGCAGAGGTCTTTACACGTAAGGAGGACATTTCTCAATACTAAGGAAGCAAGTTGGGAGAAAAAGTGAAAAATGAAAAAAATCATTTCATAGACTCACACAATTACAGAATGGTCGATGTAGGAAGGGACCTCTGGAGGTTATCTGGTCTGATCCCCCTTCTCAGGCAGGGCCATCTAGAGCCAGTTTCCCAAGAACTTGTCCTGATGGCTTTTGAGTATCTCCAAAGATGGAGACTCCACAGCCTCTCTGGGCAACCAGTGCCAGCGCTCGGTCACCCTCTCAGTGAAAAAACTGTTTCCTGATGTTCAGAGGGAACCTGCTGTGTTTCAGTTTGTGCCCATTGCCTCAGGTCCTGTCACTGGGCACTACTGAGAAGAGCCTGGCTCTTATCTTTTTGTACCCTCCTTTTATATGAATTCTTAGAGTCTGGCTTTACTGACCAAGAAGAGGTGCTGGAGAGTAGAGTAGGCAATGTACAAAAACATTAAAACAAGAAGCAGGAAGAGAAATGCTTATTCTGATAAAATGATGGTACAAGCATCTCAGGAAAAGTCCATGCCCCTTCCAGCTGTGCCTTTGCTTTAGTGAATGTTGCTCCCCCAGTGTCCCACTACTGCTTTCTGGTTTGTGTCTGGCTTACCTGCCTTTCTGGGACAGTGCTGTGCAAGCTCTCCTGATAGGATTATGGATGTGAAAGAGATACTCAAGCTTCCCTATCTTGTACATTGATTTTTAGCAGGATATTTTCTTATCTCAGATAGGTTTTGTGGAATATTCACATTATGCTTAGTTTATTTAGGAAAGAGATACCAATACACTTAGAAAATGATAATATACTTTAATGGGAGCTACTGTGAACTTCTAAAGAACTTTCCCAAGTTGAATAAGACTAAGATAATAATAAGACTGAATTAAAAATAATTGAGTGAGCCCCAAGAAAAGTAGCAAAGAGTTTATAGGTTGTCCTAAAATGTGTTCCCTGCACTTTTTCTCTCCCAGATTTACCCCTGAAAAGCTCCAGTGTCCTTATCAGATTAATTTTCATCAAACATTACATCATCCCAAGTACATGATCTTCCTCTGACTTGTACTTCCATATTGTCCATGCAGGATATCTGGGGTAGCATCCAGTAAGTACCTCCAAGCTGAAAGAGAACAAAAACCAGAGACTGGCACATGATTTCAAACTTCTCTTTGAGGATTCAGTTTACCACATCATTTTTCTCCTGGATTCCAAAATAACCCATAACTGGAAGCAAATTTGCATGATAATATATTTTTTCACAGCTTGCTCAACAAGGGAAGGGGGAGGGTGTAATTCTTCCTAAACCTCTTGCAGAAAGTGTTCCATTCAAAATGAAAGCATTTCTACTGCTTTACAAGGTGCCATGTAAAGAAGGCAAAACCCATTTCCTATGTTACGTCTTATTGCAGTAGCATATTGAGGTAGATTTGGGATCTGTGGACCTCCATGGCATGTTAGTCCATCACAGATGCTAGAGCTGGTGATGCTGTAGCAAAAGCACTTAAATACAGAGAGTCTGCATGATGAAGTCTTATCTCTGTTTTGAAAGCTGTCCCTGGGTAAAGCCAGGAGGGAAAAATTAGACCTTGTTCATTTACTTTTCCCTTGTGAATTTAATTTTAGTAAGGAGGCATCTGAAGGTTGACAGCACGGACTGGTTGTATTCATGGTGGGAAAAATACTCAGCTATTTTCAACATTGATTTTCAACAGAAGCTTTTAATATTCAGAGTAATAAATCCTGTCGCTTTTCTTTAGTTATCATAAGTGTTCATTTCATTTTTTTTTTTCATTATAAAGACAAATATCAAAGAAAAACTGAAGCTAAAAGGCAATGCATGAAAACAGGGAGATTCCCAGTAAAATAAAGCCCTCTAAAATAGGTAGAAAAGTATAACCATGTACTTGCTACATTGTTCCCTATGGATCTTCTTTTCTGAATTCTTTGTTATTGTGAGTTAAAATCAACTACTTGAACATTTTATCCAAGAATTTAAAATACATAACTAGATGTCTTTAAGTAGGTTACCTGTGAAGTAAAATCAAAAAAAATATATTATCTATAGAACCAGGACTTAAAAAATATGGACTAGAGTTCAGATCTTGCAGGTCTGAGCTGCGGTCTTGTTATGAGTGTAGGGAAAAAAGGAACATGGATAAAAGAAATTGAGCAATGATTAAGAGAATGCATGGATCCTGAGATCCTAGTATTTTGTAAAGTAAAAAAGGTACTCATTTGATCATAGAGGTTAGGCTAGGCAAATGAAACTATCTCAAAGATTACATTTTAACATGAAACCTGGAAGTTCTGGAAATCAGAAATAATGAGGCCTTGCAGTTCTGGTATCAAAAAGTGGAATCTGCAAACATTTATTTAAAAAGAGAGCGAGCGAGAGGGATATTATTACATGACATGCAGACAGATTAAAATATTACACAGTTTTGAAACTGTGAAAATATATATAAATATATAAGCTTACACTCAGAAAGAACATGTGTATGTAAGAGGGTGAGGATGGGAGAAAAGGCACTCATGACTTTCCAGTGTGCTGTTTGAATGCAATTAAAATCTCCAGTTGTGATGCTGTAGCACATCTTTGACAGTCAGCCATCCGAATACCATTTTGACAGCTCAGACACCTCTTTATGGTCACGCCATAGGAAAGATCATTGAAGAACAATTATTTTGTACCCATGGCTGGAAAAAAAAAATAATCAGAATTTCTTCCTCTGCCTGCTGATCTGAATGTTTTGTTTGCTCTGCTATAATCCCTTGATGTGTGTACTAGGGAACTCCTGCAAAATTGCCTGCTAAATGTTATATTTTCCAACATCAGCAGAAACAGCAAGGTAAGCTTAAAAAAATATTTTAAAAGGACAAAGAAATTAAAGCTGGATTGTCTCAACTGTTACTCATGCAAGCCACTTCAGAATGGCTTGACAAAAGGATTTAAACTGGGTAGGAGATTTTGGACTGAGGTCCTGATCCTGGTCCCATTAAAATCAGTGGTAATTTTTGCCATGGAAATCAGCAAAGCATCTGAAATGTCACATTGCTGCCCATTTAGAATGATTTGTGATGTTCTTCCCTGGCCTGATTACCTCTGATATTAGTTTCAACTATCCCATTGGCAGATATCAATGTCTGAAACTAATTAATCTTTTATTATATACTGGTGTAATACAAGCTGCAGCTCATCACAGTTTTAACAGAACACGTAAGATCTAAGTGGCAAAAAATGACTAGCAAATATTCCTTGTTTTTTCTTTCCTTGGTTTTCACCTTTCCTAACTATCAGCAATTTGCACTGATACAGTGTCTTTAATGCTGAAACCATTAAAGTACAAACATCCCAGAGGTTTGATTTCATCAGTTCATTCTTAGTCTAAATACAGACTTCTTACATATTAAAGAAACTGTGCTGTAGCATCTAGGAAAGAAAAGACCATAAAATTGGAATTTAAAAATGATCAAGAGACAGGATTAAATTTCTTCCATTCCCTTTTTCTTGCTGAATCTTTTGTCACTGAAATACAAATGTCACAAATGCAAGAATAAAACATCTCCGGCATTATGATTCTGTGATAGCTCATTCACATGACAATGACTGCGCTGAGAACAGAACGTTTTGCAGAATGTAGCCATTCGTGTGGCAAAGATTATAATGAGAGGGAGAAACGGTGCAAAATTAACCAATTCTTGCATCTTCCAACAGTAATCTAAAAAGCCTCCTTGTGCTCTCTATAATGTGTTATATTAGAGCCAAAGAAAGGGTGAGGGGGTGAGAGAGAGGGAAATGAAATACTGCACACCTTAGGTCATAATTAAACTTATCTGCTTAGCCCAACAGGCAGAAATCTGCTTTTGCCTGTGCCATTGCCAGCAGGTGCCACTGTAACAAATAGGAAGGTATGCAGAAGATTTTGGAAGAATTAGGATGATGCTGGGGCTATAAAATAAGAAAGCTCAGCCTCTCTTAGGGAGCACTTATCACGAGCACCAGCACTGGCCCGCAGAGCAGCCACGGGGAGCTCACCTGGGCTCCCTGTGCCTTGTGTTCCCATACACAGGGCGTGTGGGGACGGCGTGGGACTGGTGTCCACGGGGTGTTGGCACACGTTTTGTTGAGTGGCCGTCACAGGGGAGAGCCTGACAGGTTTTGTCATTTCTTCAGAATGAACTCGGATATTCAACCCCACTTTAGGTTCAGCCCTTCAGTTAATTAGATCATGGCAGTGGTACCTAGGACCACCAGCTGTGGATTTGCTTTTCAAATACAGTCAGTTCTGTGTAGTTGCCCAGAGAGTAACAGGGTCACAGAATGAAGATTGCTTCTCTTTTGACTCCTTGTGTTCTAGATGGCAGGAACGTTTTTAACCCTTTCTCTGCCAGCTTCCTTTCTGCAGTGGTATTGTAGGTGTGGGTCGGCTCTGGGGTGTGCTTGCATCTGGTTGTGCTATCCTGTCTCCACCACGACTCTTGCAGAGGGGCCTGTGGACAGCTGGTTTTAGTACATGTGTGTTTCTTTACAGCCATTTCCTGGTTTGGCAAAACATCAGTTGGGGCCTTTTCTGTACAGGAGTTTGGCTTCATTTAGGTATTTTTTTTTGTGAACCATTGATATTAAATCCTGTCTCAGGAGACTATTTCATCCTGGCTTTATCTGAAAATGATTCACCACAAAAATGCAAGGCTTTAGTAGTCTGACAACCTCAAGCAGGTTTACTGCTATGACTGTATGGCCACCTCCAGTCTCAGGGCCCCAGAGTGCCATTTTTTATAGGTTTCAGAAGGGAACCTGCCCTTCTGTAGTAGAGTTTGGGGAGAGGAGAGCTCTGTGTTTACATTCTCTTCTGTGCTTTTGGAGCTATGAGAATAGCAGGGGAGCGAAACCTTCGCAGGTTTTCAAATAGTGCTGCATCAGTACATGCAAGAAACGATACGGTGATAGACTCTCTGAGCAAAAAGGACTGTTTCCATGCTATGTTCCTGTCAACAAACTGAAATGCAACCACTGACACTCATTCTGACATTCTTGTCACTTCTGCAAACAGAAGTCCATCCATGCAACAACTGCGGACTACTGTACAAGCCACAGATCTTGCTGGTTTTCTGGCATCACAAGTCTGATAAGATTTATTCCTTTTAATGTTCAGGACTTTAAAAAGATGAGTTTCACTACAAAGAAGTTGCTGTGCAATTTCCAATTTCCTATCACATTAACTTTTAATAGACTTACTGTTCCTTGTGAATAATAGGAAAAAAAAAAAATCCTGATGTAAACCTCTATTCTGAACCCTTTTCGGCCCCCTCTGCAAGCACTGATGAAGATTATGCTTCCCTGAGTCTTAATCTAATCTATTGCTTAATGTACACCTTGTGAGAGATGCGGCACGCACAAACAGTGTGATTTCTCCTCTAATTTTCCTATTCCTGCTCTGCTACCTGAGTGGTTTGTGGTGTTAATTACCATCTAGAAATACTCTGGTGGCAGAATTTCTATGGTGTGTTATTTCCAGGTTTCTAACAGTGTTTAGCCCAATAGGAAGTGCACATCATTTCCTTGTGGGTCAGATAGGTGATATGTTTAGATTAGCTGAAGCTTGTCCTAAGAATATACAATTTTTTCATTGCCCCTTGAAGTGCTGGGAAAGGTGACAAGATGACAGTTCCCCTTTGTTCCAGTCTACAAGTTGGTCATTCCCATTAGGTCTTACTGGTTTTGTTTGTTTGTTTGTGGGTTTTTTTTTTTTTTTCCTGAGGAACAGACTCATTTTTCAGTCAGAAAAAACTGTCAAAAAGTTTAGTCCCAAAACTTCTAGTGAAGTAAAAGGACCATATAGTTTGATGGGAATGTCTGCTGTATTGTTTAATGCTGTCTTAAATCTCTTTCAGCTGCTGTGCCTACAAATCACAACTGCTTGGCAGTGGTAGGCTTAGAAGAGTCGGCTTTTCTGCTCAACCCATTTTCTTTATATTTCTCTCCTTTTTTCCAGCCAACATCAACTTCATTGTGTTCCTTATGCACCTGCAGCATCCTATTTGACAGCTAGGCTGTGAATCCTCAGGGGCAGGGAGATCAGCTGCTTTCAGCATTGTACCTATGATAAACCAGCACAATTTCTTGATTGCAGAACATAAATAGCACTGAGATTACAAAAGTAATATGCAGAAAATGAAAAAAACATGGAAAGTAATATTTTGGCAAGCTCTACTTTTTCTGGCTTCACTCTTGCAGAATCTATAATAACAGGGTTCCCAAGAGAGCAATTGAAAGCTCATAGCTATCTATGGGCAGTTTTTTGTTTTCATTTGAATTTAGGCTTAACTTAACCTATTTTGGTTCCCTAGCAGGAAAACTGTCAGAAAGTCACTGATCTTAGAACCTTTTTCTCAGAGTAGATTCTGCACTTACTGGAGGATCCATGAAAAAGTGAATGTGGCCCCAGGCAGTGTTCACTTCTTCTAGAAATACTGTTGGTTATAGGGAGGACTTTTACCAATGCAAGACCGACTAACCAATGAGACCTCCCAAAACCTCAGTGAATTTCTGACTCTATACCCTTGTCATTCTGCAACAGGAGGGAAGATTCTGAACCAAGTGACTTCGTCCCTTCTCCTACAAATGCACACAGAAGGTAGAGGTTCCTGTGCAACAGGAAAAGGAAACAAAGCTGACACATGGTACATATTCCTTAGGAAGAAGAAAAGGAAAAAATAATGTTAAATAAGAAAAAATTGCTTGAAATACATTTTATTCATTGAGATAGAAGAGCTGGATGTGAACAATGGAAAAGGTAGAGCTACATCTTTCAGCTTTCTGTTGCAACTTTACTTGTTCAGATGCTTCAGGGTTCCAGAAACTTGTTTGTAGAGTATTTTCAATTAGTTTGGGATCTGTTGTTATAAAGTCCTAGAAAATTATTTATTTTGAGAGATTTCACTGTTGGCTTTAACATTCTAGATTTTCTCAGTCAGATTCTTAGCAGCATTGAATCTATTCATGTATCCTTCAGTCCAGAACATGCATATATATATGTCTACATGTATGTGTGTATATGCACGTGTGTATGTGCATATATATTTATATACATACATATAGAGTTGTATATCTGATAGCAAACAGTCTTCTAATTTTTAATTGCTTTCTGTTGAGAATTAAATGATATTTATCCCAGAGTCTCAACCATCTATTTTTCTAGTTACTATTCCTTGGCCTTCCTCACTTGAGAGAGGCTATGCTCTATTTCTTAGTTCAGTTTGCCACATTGTAGTTAAGCTCTTTAATTTGTGATAGATTGCTATAATTAAAACTTGCAACTGGAACTCCTGCAATGAAGAGACAATGCTATTCTTTTATACCAGTATATTTTTAATTAAGTCTTATTTAGCTTCATAAATATATTTGTAGAATTAGATTAAGAATGAATTTCAGACGAGAATTTTTAATTTTTAGATCACTAGTGAATGAACTGGTGCTCCCCGTGTTCAGGCAGTGTCTGTTATATTCTGGGCACTTCAGGAAAGAAGCAGTGAGTAAATACTACACCTGAAGGGTTCTCTAGAAACTTAGCAATGGATTTTACATGTCAGATGATACCCTAACTATTTTAATGTTGCTTGTGAAGCACCCGTTGTTAGTGATCCTTTCCTTCTCCAAATTCTTTTGATGGAAACAGACTCCAACAAAGGCCTTTCTGACATTGCTTCAAACTGGTTTCATTCCATGTTTAATTTCAGCATTCATAAATCACTTATGACTTGCTGTGTAATCAGGTACCTCAGGGGCTAGGCCCGATAACTGTTTAGTTTTATATATTTTACTGAGCTTATATCACTCACAGATATAGAGCTGGATTCCACTCTCCATTGCAAATGTGTTTCTGAAGTAACTCTAGTGAGATCAGCTGAGTTACACTGATGTAAACGATGGGAGGGAAGAATCAAGCCTGTGATCTGTTGAACCATATATATTTAGATGGCATGCAGACCTTTTTCTGCACTTAAACTATTTTATGGTATCTTTCCAATGTGTCTGTTTGGCTGATTTACAGTATGGGAAAGCCAGGGAATTTCTAAAACTGAATCCATATAAGACAAAATTCCTTTAATTGGACCTTATCCCCAGTCTGTTAACACTCTTCCATCACTTTCAAAGTTGACAGTTCTCAGATAGCGTCAGTCCCAGGGGTGGAAACCTTGGGTTTGTGTTTGTCTTGATTTTGTCTCTTCTGAACCATGTAAATATAAATATTAAACTATTGTGGTTAACTCAGAGATATACCAAACCTTAAAGCAGCAGTAGCTGTTGAGGAAAGTACAATACTAGTGCAGATCTGAAACGTGCAAGAGAGGATGGTTGTACCCATACGTGTGTTTATATAAGCTGGACAACTAATAATTGTCTTCTAATGAGATGAATTCTTTAGCAGCTTCAGAATGCACTGAATTTATGTCACGCATCTTCTCAACACAGCAAGACTTGATCTGTTCATTTCCCTGAACTCATATTATCTATCCATAAAATGTCATATTGATTTTTAAATACCACTTGTAAACTTCATGCTGTCCACATCCTGAACTCAAGTGGCTCTGGGAACTACTGACAGCTTTTGTTCTGCTTCACTTGTTTATGTACCAGGCCTAATCCTTTTTTTTTTTTTTTTTCCCAACGCTAATAGGATTAATTTTAGATTTCGGTGGATCTGGATTTCAGTGAATTTACTTCTTCTGTACTCTGGTTTATTTTTCTGAAAATTCAAGCAGTTGTCTTTTACTAACAAATATCTTAGTGGAGAATGGCTTCTGTGTTGAATATTTTCTTGGAAATAATATTTTAAGTTCATATGGGGTTTGGGGCTAGTGTTCTTGACGGATGAAAGAAAACAACTTACATCTTAGCTGGTCAGTCACACTTAAGCAAGAAAAGCCAAATTTTAAATATTTGTCACCAACCTATAGATTCTTAAGAAAGATATTTGTCCAGTACATTTGATAAATCTTTAAGTTCAAGGAAACTATGGTTGCCCCACTGACAGTCTGCAAACAGATAAAAAAGGTTTGATTTAGAGGGTACTTTATTCAGCTTTATTTCCATTCATATCTAGTAGAGACTGTATTGTATCTGATGTGCATTCTTGTGAAAGAATTAAATGGCATAGAGCTCTCTCAGATCAAAAGTAATATTTATTGAGAAAGAACTCAGTTCTTTGGTCTTAGTTCTTCCATTGATGCTAGTGGGTGTTTTACCCACTAAAATCTTCACAACTTGGGCCTTATTCAATTTAGGTCATCTATTTTGGGTTAAACTTCAGGAAACCATGATTGTTGGCATATTGCCGTTCTGCTGTCACTCCCTTACAGTAAATAAAAACACTAGAGAGGCTTGATGACAGCAGTACCAACGCGAAAATGTAGCTTTGGCATCCCTTGAAATGAAAACAGATGCAACTAAATGTTCTGGCATCGAAACACTAAAATTAAATCCCACTTCAAATACAATTCTTTAATTGGGAAGCATCCCAAGCACAGAGTTCACTTCCCAACAAACACAACTATTATGCTAATTGATACGGCAACCATACAAGCCTTGGGTGGATCTGAAGTTAGCTGTTGTTATTCTGGCCTGACTTTCCAACCACATTCATTTTGCTAAATTGCATTTCTATGGAGAGTGGGTTAATATGCTCCAAGTGTTACTAATTCTATTGAATCACTATTTTTCCTTTTAAACAGAAGATCAAAACCCCAAACCATTTTCTATTTTTAAATGCTGTATTTCCAACAAACAAACGTAGACATTTGAGCAACGACCTTGTTAAGATGAGGTGGTCATGAAAGGGAGCCCTGTTTCTCCATGTTTAATACTGACCACAATACTAAATTATGCAAATCTTAAAAGTATGTTTGAACAAAAGGCCTATATAATTTAGCTGGTTGAGATTTTTATTTTTAATCTGTGGGTGTGATTCTAGTGCTGACAGAGGTAAAGATTAAAAATCCATTACAGCTTCCACAAAACAGTCAAAAGGGTTTGCAGAAAGGCCCAAAGAGGACTTGTCAGATCTCTTTGGACCCATAACCAGACTCTGAGCTGTGTTCCCTCCAGAATATCCTGGATCAGATTTAAAATCCCACAGTCAGGAAGGGCTTATTACTTCTTGAGGGGTACTTCTTGCTTTCACAAAGCTTTGCAGAGCCATAACCCTGACAGTTCTGCTTGGAACAGCTTCAGTGGCTGCGCCTTCCTCGTGGGAGTGGGGAACGCAATAGAAAGACAAATGCACAAAGCATGTGGCATCTTCAGGAAAAAAGGGAAATGCTGCTTCTCTTAAGCATAAATATCCAGTTCACGTGTACCAGGACTTTAGAGAGACCAGAGTACCCTTTTAGTGAGGTACTTGACAAACACCCAGCCTGACAAGGTCCAAAGTAGTCTTCTAGAGAACCAAGCTGAAAAGAAGTGAGAGAACCTGTGGCCTCAACTTCTGTGTTTTGGAGAGAGGAAGGATGCTGCTGCTGTCACTAAATACGCCGAAGAAAATACTGTGCCTTGGTTTTATGCCCTAAAACCAAGTGATTTAACAGCTCTGCTATGTATTGAATCAGAATCTTGGCCACTGTTGCTCTAAACGCAGAGTATATCATTCACACATTCCTGAATTCACACTGCTTTACCCTTTTTTTCTGGAGAATAAACGATAAACCAAAACCTCACTAACATTTTTCTAACTTCCTTTGTGTGTTTATTTACTTTCCATCTCCATATTGCAGCTTTCTATTTTTATTCAACTTTTTCTTCCCCCCCCCCCAAAAAAAATGCTTTTTATCCATTCTACATTAGATTCCCATTTTACTTCTTTTTGGAAAGGCTTTTCAGATTAATTTTTGCACTTCATCTTGCCACCTTTTTACTTCTGTATCTCCTAATGTCTTTTTCTCACACCGTCTTTGCTTTTGCTTCCATTTCTCTTCATTTTCTCCATTCCCATTTCTGTATTTTCTTTCTATTCTCCAGTATTACACTAAAACACTTGCGAATAAATGTCTTTTGGGGGACTTTTATCTTTGGAAGTGTTTTATAGCCATGAGATACCTTTCCCCAGCACCCTTGCAAAGATTTATATACAGACTTTATGCTTAGATCCCTAAATGCATGTTCAGCTGCTTGGCATTCATGTCTAAACTTTAATAGCTTGAACTTCATTCCTAAGTTAAGTGCAAGAAATGACCAAATGCTCTTCTATACTCAGATCTGCAAGCTTGACATAGAGGAGAAAGTCACTGGTAATGAACTTCCCTTAGGAAAAGAGTTCTCTTGCTTGTGCTGTAGTGATTGGGATCCCACTGTTCTTAGCGTTTTCTATCTTATCTTGAAAGTTAAACAGCCCTGGAAATGGAGAAGCAACTCCTGCACAATTATGCTGCATGCCCTCAAGCCTTGTAGAGCTCCTGTGAGCTGGCTTCAGTCCCCTGCAACTGCGGTCACCTGCGAGGTGGCGGGTGGTGGGTTTTTACCAGAACACGGCTAAACATAAAGAGCCTATTTACTGAGCAGGGAGTTTACAGAGTCTTTGTTCCCTTAACCTGACACCAGAAGAAGGATAATCCAGAAAAGTCAGAACGGTAGCTTTTTGACTTAGTGAGAGAACAAATCGCTCTTCACAATCTATCTTAGAAAGGCTCTCATCACACTAATGAGGTCTGTCCCAGGCATTCTCTTGCTTCAGAAAATAAATCCTATCTTGTTGTAAGGATTTTTCATCATATCTGTCTGCATTTGGTATATTTCCTTTCAGGCACCTTTCTGTGGTACTACTTTTCTTATGGTATCCTCTGTGTCTCTTCCCTCATCGATAACCAAAATAAATGCTGCTGCTTCTTTTTTTCTTCTTTTAATTCTGCTTTCTCCAAGGGCACTGCTGCTCACCAGTTCCATTATGGAGAAAAAGAATACTTTCTGACAGCTGGAATGTGTGATTTTCCATCATTATCTTCAACCTATGGCTGCATCCAGCAAAGGAGAATTTCAGTACCTCCTAGAAAACATAGATCTTTCACCAATTTCACACTAGCAAATGTCTTCATATGTTTCTGGAGTAAGTGGGAAATTTCATAAGAAGCTTTGCAGACAGGCAGTGGCTCCTTCATTTGTGGCTAAAACATTTGTTGCTTTTGCAATTTGCAGTGATTGCTTAAGAAAGGAATGGTTTGTTTTTGGAAAGATGCTTTGAGATCAGTGGGTTCTGTGCATAGTTAATGACAATGCTTTAATTTTGTGGTGGGGGTGGTGATGCAGCTTGTGCTTCTTGGAATCTTTGCTGCATTCTTATAAATTACATGTCACAGGAAGCCTGGTTTTGGTTTACTTCAAATTTAAAGTAATCCCCTCCCCCCTGCTTTTATTAGACCAGGGGTCAATTCCAGGAGCTGGTGGCAAAAAAGCAGCTGAGCAACAAACACATCTGATCCCTGAAGATTATCTGATAAATCTCCAGTGCCTAAGGGCAGATGTTCTGGCTGGTATGCCATCTCCTTCCAGTGCCTGGGAACTGGGAGTGCAACCAGAATGTGACTGTGCTCAGAAGATTTACACTTACCAGGAAAATCTCTTACTCATCAGTGCTGGAGGTCTGCCTGGGGTAGGGTTGGCACAACAGTAGGAAGGTGTCAAGGTGGCTAAAAATCTTCTCTGTATGCTGCTTCTCAATCAAATGTGAAGAATAAGAAAGAATCTGATCCTCTCAGCTTCTTTTTTTTTATATATATATTTGGTTGGTTTTTTGTTGTCACACTAACATTTGCTCAAAAGCAAAAAGCTTTGAGATATAATGACAGATTAGAGGTTAATAAGTGAAGCGTAGCCGACACAAACACACCACTTCTGAAGCCCATGCTGACTTTGCACAGCACTGCCTCCATCCAGAGTAGTTTTCCCTCTGGGATGCTTGCACCAGGCACTGCTGTTGTTCTGGCTTGCCTAGAGCTCCCACCATGCTGCATATGGACATACAATGTAGACTGAGGGCTTTGAATACATGCATGGCAAATGTGCTCCATATGGTGGTGTGTGAATTTGTAAGGGGGAGAGAAAATAACAGTATCCATAGCTATGTCCTAAGTAAAAAAACATTCAGCAATTCAAACGGAATCAGGGTTGCAGTTTGTAATAATGTAGCGTGAAAAATTAACACCTAAATTAGGCATTTATTTCATTTGTCTGTGTAATCACTGAAAGTACCCAGGGAAAACAAAGCTGCTGTTTGGAAAGGAAATATCTAAACTGCTTAGATGGTTAAATACATAGCTTAAAAAAGCCAAGCTTGCCACGTAAGATGTTATAAGTCAGTAAACCTGTGCTGTATCATTATGGAAATGAAAAAAAAAATGCAAGTGTCTATTTTATTTATTTATTTATTTATTTAATTTCCAAGCTGTCACTTTATGCTTTATGCTTGGAGTATAAAGAAGTGGAAAAAATGGTATATCCTTATATGGGCTACATTATGTGTTCACATAATTACATACTCCATTTTAACTCAGATCACAGATGCCAGGTCAAAATTCTGTCCTCTAAATAAAGAGAAAGAACTTTAAAGAAGATAGGTAAGGAAAAGCTTCTTGAATATTCTCCACTATCTCATAAAGTAACCCTTAAGTATTATACTGAGTTTCCCAGGAATCAAGATGTCTCTAAATGTTATTTTTACATTCCTATGCTTCCTTGTACTTTAAAATAAATTGCTCTGTATGAAAAGCCTCCTTCCATCTGTACTGTCCTTCCTTTCTCAGCAGGGGCAGCCGTGTGGAGTAGGACAGGTTCAGGGCCCATTATGCAATATGAGGATACTTGGGGCTCAGCAAGCTTCTCCATATTGCCAGGTTCTCCCCAAACCCAAGTTATCACTTGGATCTAGTCTATAATAGAACCTTACAGCTGAAAAACCTCTTGGGAAGTCATCCAATCTATTCCCCTACACATGACAGGATTATCTGCAGCCATGTGATTTCTGACAGATTTTTTTTTTTCCAGCCTACTCTTAAAAGCTTTTAATGGTGATGTCACACTTTGCCTTCTTTCCTGAGCAAAATAACTCCAACTTATGTATTCTTTCTTTTTCCAGCGTATTTCCAGGACTTATGACCTTTATTACAGATTTCTTCCAATCTTCTTAGCAATACTGTGCCCCAGAATCAGCACAATATTCCAGGTGACTACATCCTGAAAGAAGCAAACAAGTGAGATTCAGTGTCCTGTCAGAATCTGACTTTCTGTTTGAGCTGCTTATGATTAGTTTCAATTCATGCCATCTCCCTTGATGGTACGTTTCAGAGGAGATACCTTCTTGGTGGAAACAAGAAATTGTTTCTTCATTGAACATTAAAGATGATCTTGCTGTACCTGCTTTCGCTCAGTAAGATCTGTTGGCCCTGTTACTGAAATCTGAAGGTAGCCAGTGTCTTACACAGTTTGCAAAACTTTTATCGCCCTAAAGTTCTGAAGTTCTAAAACACCATTAAAATCTTGGAGATTTTCAGTTTCCTTAATAAATAGTAATGGGGCATTCATGGTGTTCTCTGTATTCTGCATACATGGCCATAGCAGGCACATGATTTCAAACTCTGAGTCCATTTACTAGGCTATAGCTAAAGATAGAGAGCAATTATTAAGTACTGGACAACAGGTCATGGTGGAGAGGACCAACCTGAAAACAAAGGCCAGAACTACAGCTATGATAAGATGATGTTTTACAGAAGACAGAGTTGTGTTTTCCTTTTCTGGAGCAAACACAAGCTAAAGAGACCACCATGTGAAGCTCTGCAGTATCCAGAGGATACCGCTCTACCAGCACAGGGGGTGGAACCCCCCCTGGCTTTGCTGGCAAGAGCTGTGTCTACCTTTCTGTCCACCCCTCTGAACAAAACAGGGCACGACTTGGTGATCCTCCCATGCTTTTGCCCTAAATTGCTGCTTCTAGAAAAGTACTGGTCAGCAGGGTGCAAAGCCATGCCAGGCGTGTTGCAAACACCTAAGCAGCAGGGGTGGCTGCAAAACAGTGGCCAGATGTTGTCCCTGCTCACTCTGCTGGGGTGGTCAGGGTGAGGTATTCTGAGCAAGGCTTCTTCCACCTGCATGCAGTCCTACTTTCTACCCCTGTCTAGGAGGAGGACCTGGTAGTCCTAAGGCTATCTGCATTCTCTTTGCTATGTCTTGGAGTTTCTTTTTTCCTTTGGGAAATCGCAGCTGCAGTCTTGAGCAAGTTCTTTGCTCTTTCTACCATTGCAGGAGTAGGAAGGTAGTGCAGAGCCAAGGTTCTTTTCATATTTTTCAGCTTAACAAATGATATAAAATTAAATTGTGGTCTTTTTAGGCCTGGTTTCTAGTAAAATAGTCTCTCTGAATTTCCTGGGGCAGACTTGGTTACATCATGCCCAGTGACATACTGTTGGCATATGGCAGTAGACTGTAAAATGGGGAGAAGTAAATCAAAGGCATGTTAATATTAATACATCTATGTTGCTTGCTGCTTGAGGAATGCAGTAGAAAGGGAATCATATGTAGTTTATAGAAGAAATGAATATGTTCCAGATGTTAACCATGTGACTAAGCCTTGTATATAAAAAAAGGGGTTTCCCAGTGCCTATTTAATCTCCACATAAAAAGACAGGTTTTCTAAAACACTTCCCACTTTATGTCAGCATAAATCAGGGGCATTTTTCATCTTGAATCAGAAATATAGTAAACAATACCCATCCATTTCAGCATTTGTTTATTCATAAACATTTCTTTATTAGTAAGAAACTAAGGTGAAATGTTAGTGGAAATATTAATGCATGTGAAAGTTTGAACAGAGGTTCCAGCTCCACCCACAACTTTTGTCACTATGGCCAGGCAATGCCAGCACAGCAGAAATCACAGTGTTTGCTTGATGGTGGATCCTGACCCAACAGACACCACAATCCAGGGATTTTGCCATGGGAAAAAAGGGAAACACCAGCACTGTACTTACACAATTGCTATTGTCTTTTCAGTATTGGAAACTTGGAATATTTATATATATATTTTATTAACAATAATTAGAGTCAAAAGCATGACAGTATACTTCATTTTTTCATCACTGGACAAATATTGTTCTGATTATGCTGGTTTTAACTTTGGTGGTGTTCTACCTGCTCTTTTTGAGGCTGAACTGGAGTCAGGGGAAGCCAAATAAAATGTTGTACCACCTTTGTATGTGGACATACATGTTGGCCTTTCAGTATTCTATATGTAGATCTTGTGATCTCTGAATTCAATTTAAATTATCTATGGCAGCTGAATATTAACATTTTCCTTATAGTTGTAATAAACTGTTCACTCACAATCTGCAGACTTGAAATTAAGTCACTAAAGTAACTGGTGGAATAACTCTAATTGATCAACAGATTCAAGAACATTATTAGCTGCTTCCAGCCAAACTACGAATGAGAGAAGAGGTGAAATTCTTCAAGTTATTCACTGCAAATTATTTACTCAGCTTTTATTGTTGTTGTGGTGTTAAAATTTACAACACACAAAATGTAGTAGGCATCTTAAAAAAATGAAGGTACTGACTTGGAATCTAATTTGATTAAATTTAAAGGCTGAAGTACTCCTAGTCTGTTTGAAAATCTGTGGGAAGGAAAGTCCAAGAAGGTAGAAACTTCTGATATTTTCCTTGTTGTGCCAAAATCTCTCTAGTGGTTTTGGGATGGATCGCCTGTGGGATAGGTCCCAGACCAGCCCCCAGGCTGGTTTCTCCAGTCCAGGAGAATCACTCTGAAGCCATGGCTCCACAACATTAGTTATATCATAGATAGGGTGACTTAAGGAGCCCTCAACCTTTTTTGGCTCAGCCTGGTGCTTCCAAGAGCCATTAGGCAGTATGACATCTCTCCATTCTCCTGACATAGAAGTTTGTGGCTCCTTGTTAATAACAAGCTCAGAGAAAAATAAAAAAAAATATATAAAAAAGGCTGAAAATACACCCAAAAATCTGTATGTTGGCACAACTAAGGCTGGTGTATGTGATAAAAACAAGGTTGTGAGAATGGAGGCCAAGTCCCTTATTCTGCTTAATTAGAGCTCAAAACCATGCCTGTGGACAGTGTGTGCTGTCCCCCTCCTCTTAGCTCCAAGTTACACCCAGAGTGGCTGTGGTGTCAACATTTTACTTTTCATGCAGAAATCCCTTTGTGCAACGTTTCTTGGAAGTCACGATGTGTCCTCTGCATGGTGGACATTTCCCCCTGAGCTTTGCCTGCTCCTCCGGTGGGTGGCCAGGCACTGGAGCAGTGAGCAAATGCTGCCATGGAGAATGTCATGGTCTTTGGTGCCATTTCTATGACCACGAACTCCGTGTAACTCCTTCTACCTGAGCGTTGCCTTCTTGCACTCAAAGCATTAAATGAGAGCTGGAGCTTGCCCATCGGCAGGAGGTGCAGACAATGATCTCAGATAAACCCACTTATCATACCCAGGCTGTGCATGGGACTTCTCTGAAGTCAGTCCTTCAGTCACAGCCTGGTGGCAAACACTGGGGATGAGGAGGACCCCTGGGGAGAGAGGCAAACTACTCCTACCTAGAGTGAGGTAAGACAAAGAGACTTGGAGAGGGATGGGAGCATTTTCAAGGAAACTTCTCAACTGCTTAAAAGCTGATCTTGGTCACACAAGGAAAAAATGGTCTTTAGAAAATACAGACCTGCGACGCTTGCTTGCAAAACAGCCATAAGATATTAAGGAATTTCCACCTCAGAGGTGGCTTTTTTGTTTCTGTTTGCTGCTCAGATATGGTAACTGGGTAGAAGAGGGCTAATACTTGGTTTGGTGCAGAAGAAAGCAGGACTGCTTAAAGCCCTTTGGATATAAGCTCCATTTGCTATTTTAAAGTATTTCTCCAAATGTTGTGGACTGAGAAATAACAGCTTTTTAAATATGTCTCCCTTTTGACACATAGCATTGTGGGCCTTCCTGATAACGATGCTCTCCAGACTGCCTAATAGGCTCCGTGAGACAAGAGCCATGGCATGATCCCTGCCAGTGTCCCACTGGTGCTCAGTGACAGCTCAGGCCCATCTCAAAACCCAAGAGGCTGGTGAGAAATGGCTGGGGCTGTTGGGTGATATGGGACAGCTGCCTGGGGGGCCATCCAGGTGCACCACCAGGTCCCAGGGAGCCTTGGTGCAGACCTGCAGGCTCGCCCATTCCCGTGCCTCTTACAAGCAGCCCAGAAGTGGCTGCTTTTGGGTTTAGCTGGGAATGACACGCATTATTCATCAGGCTCTCTGAGTGCTTAGCACCTCCAGACTCCTCCCGGCTGTTCATATTTAAAAATAAATCCTAACAATCGCTGTTCAAAGTAAGGGCTGACAGCCTGCAGCATTTTTATTAAAGCACGCTGAGCAGAAACCGAAGAGAACAGATAAGAGTTAACGGGTGTTTGTAAAACAGGCAGGAAAAAGCCGCCTGATTCCTGAACCTTCACCGGCAACAACTTCCATGTCGGAGGAGCAGAGATGCTGAAAGGGTGAGAGCCAAAGGCTCTTGCTTTAAATGTAAGAATTGACAGGAGACCAGCAGGGTAGGACCTCAGGGGATGACTAAGCAAATATTTAGGAGGTCTGTGAGGTAAGCAGGACTAAATTGGCACATCGCTTTGAAGGACGGCGATGCAATTTTATAGATATTACTAAGATTTGATGGACAGCCATGGCAGAGACCAAAGTATGGAAGTGACGTGCTGGGAAAACTCAGTACTGGTGCTCAGGCTGCAGGACCTGAGGGTCCAAGGGACTGTCCAGAGGGGTCTCAGCAAAACCACGCTCCTGTGGGTCCGGGAGCTTCCACTGAATGTGGAAACGCTGCATAGCACCAGTCCTCAGAGTCCACTGCCATTTCAAAACACAAGGAGTTTATCTCCTGCTTTCTAATGTACTGAATACTGAATTATTTTTTAATAGCATTTACCACCATGGATATCTTTGTGCTCTGTTTTTAATTCCTGAGCCCAGATGATGTGTTTATGTTCCCTTAAGTATGGTGGGAGTTTGCAACTTGTAAACATTTGATAATAAATAATGAAATAATTTTTTTTTAAAAATAATTTCAATAACTTCAATAATTTAATTTACAAATAATTTAAATAAATTTACCTGTGATAGTGAAATGTTTTTAGAAAATGTAGATCTAGTTTTTGAGAGGTCCTATCCTTCCCCCCCACGATTTTATGTAAAAGAATGTTAAAGCTCATAGCAGCAAAACTCTGGTTTTGTCAAATAACTGCACTAGTCATAACAAAATTAATATTTCTGCCTGAATGCCAATGGCTTTCTCTCCTGTGTCAATTCTTTCTCTCCTAAGATGATTTTTTGTCTATATGTAAATAAATACATCTGTTCAAGGCCCCATCTTTCCTTTCACTGACGTAACTGATAATATTGCATTTGTCCTTCAAAGTCATGCAAATGGAATTTGCAGGCTCTAGGTATTAAATGCTGGCTAACCTGATTATTTTCTTTAAAACATAAATGAAATTATTACTATCCCATTCCATTTTCACACCCTTTATAAACTCCTGGCAGAAAAAGGAGAGATAGATAATAAGATACTCGAATCACTTTCTTACCTTGTAATTAGCACATGAAAAAAGAACTTATTGAAAACAGTAATTCCTCAGTCATTTGTCTTTATTTTAATTTTGCTTTGAAGCCAACATATTTTCTCCAAGATTTCATTAGCAGCCATTTTGTAAATGAGATTCTCACAAGTAAGAATCAAGTTTGAGTGCTCTGTTGCATTAAAATTTAACATTTTTCTATGGCTTAATATAAGTTCTTCTTAATGCAGAGAGACTTTTCTGCGATGTTCGTATTCTAAAGGGCTGGATCTAATTAAGAACACAAGTGCCTAAAAGTTAAATGGTTCACTACTTAACTCTGAGGCATCTGGCCCCTCGAATGCAGTTCGAAATCTAATGTTACCAAGTACATCAAGCATCTGTGCTTAAGCAAAGATTTAAGCATCTCACAAGAAGATCCAAAACAGCCAACATGCTGAAAGAGCAACTCCTAGGACAGTTTTAAAGCCTCCCACATGGGTTTCTTAAGCCAAAATGAAGTACCTTAAATGAATTTTTAAATCTCTCCTGAAGATAGCTCCATTTCTCTAAAATAATTGAGTGTTACACTTTCCACTTTAAAAAGATCATCAATGGGGAAAAAAAAAAAAATAGAAAACACCTTTGGAATAAAAACTGGAAATTAGGCTGGTATTTCTGTCTGTCACTGCCAAGCTGAAGCACCATGAGCCTTCTGCATGTCTGCGGGTGAGGCTAAGCTCTTCTGACCATCTGTGAAACTGTACGGGGAAGAATGGTGAGCATTTCTACCAGCTTGTGGGAAGTTAGGCCAGTCCCTGGAAGGTAAGTAGGTAATGTGCTTAAATTCACTGGGAAGTGGTTTAGCCATCTTCTTACAGAAAACATAGGCAGTGTCTGCCTTTGGTGGATTTGAAAGAGACATCCGTGACTTCTGCAGTTTGATATAAACTTGTTTGTCCACGCTAGGAAAGTGAAGCTTTTTAGTTATAGAAGTTTTAACTAACTGCCTAAATTTCCTGCTTTGCTTTAGATGTGAATCCTTATTCTTAACCTAAACCTTCCTTGTTGCATTCAGTTGCAACCAGGGGCCAAAATGCTCTTTGCACTTGATCCACTTTCAGACTGCAGCTCTGGCAACAGAAGAGCCCCTGGGGATTTTTGCTGCACTTGCAAAGTGAGGAGGGGAGTGCAAACAGGAGCAGGAGCCATGATTTCCACGTCTGGAGCAAAGCAACTTGCTGTTGCTCAAAGACATGCAAGGATACAGCTTCTTCTGAGTATGGATAAAACAAAAACTGCATCCACACTGGGTTTTAGCTGTCTGGGACTATCACCAGACAAGTGGTTCCAAGCGTTGCTGGGGCCGTATGGTCCCCAGCTTTGCACAGGAGAGTTACTGTTCCCTTCTTGCTCAGGATAGGCTGCAAGATAAATAAATAGGTACAAATAATTGCTTCAGAAGCCTTCCCAAGAGAGCTCACAGGGGAGAAAAGCCTAACGAAAATCCGATGTGAGGTGGAGTAGCCTTCTGCAGATTAAATCAGAGCAATGGTACTATCATGGAAACTTAGTCTTGCCCTGACTCTGTTTGTTCTTTCTCATTTGTCTCTTCCTTTGTTGCCTCTGTTGTTGCAAAGGCTCAGTGGTACCCAAAGGCTTAAGCAGCGCATACCCATGTGCACTGCAAGGAGCACCACAAGATTCATGTCTTTACAGAGCTGGATTTTGTCCATAAATTATAACTAGAGATATTTCTGCTTGTTGCTTTGCTAAGTTTAGAAATGCAGTCACGTGAGCAATAAGCATTCAGATCATATTGTTATGTGCTCATGGCTGATTAGATGACTTGGGGTGTAAACGTGATCATCAATAAAATGTATAATGAAAGCCTGTTATTTTTAAACATAACTAAGTCAAAGGAAAAACAGTTCAGCATGACTGTAGAAATAGTAATTGGTTCATTACCTGTAATCATGTTAGCCTGCTCACATTATCAGAGGCTAATTGGAGAAAGGAGAGAAAAAGAGAATATATCACTGGATACACAGGTGTGATCTGTATATCTATGTGTGCTTTACTGTTTTGTATATATTTCATTAATAGCTTTTTTAATAAAACAGTGCAAGAGAAGTATATCAGTGCAGAAACAGAGGTACTGAGAAAATTTTGAAGTTACATAGGGAGGGCAAAAGAATGATTCATTCATCAGGTCCATTTAAATAGAAATAATTGATATCGTTATCTGTAACACCAGGAGTGACACCAGGTTTTAGTGGAGAGAAATCCTTGCACCGTGTTCAAGTACAAATCATTTCTGAGAGAGGCAAAGATGTTATCAGCAGCTGTCTTTTCCTTGCAAAGAATGAAGCGGAGATGTAATGGGAAGACCTTTACAGTATGTTGCCTGATCTCATACTAGATTTTTCAAAGTCTCATTCTTAAAGTTTCTGCTCTGTTTCTTTAGAAGACTAAAGAAAGGGATTATTTGCCTGAAAATATCCTTTTGGTTCTGACAACAAACTTGGCCTCTGTTGAAGGTTACAATATTTTATATAAATATTCCATAAACTGCTAGATGGGAGCAATTCCTGTCACATGTCGATTGCATTTACTCTGTGGTTTTGCTTTATAGGACTATATAGTAGTACAGTGCCTTTTAAACATCATTAAAAACATATCACATGAATTCAGCAAACATATAATAGTATCAGGGCCCAAAGTCATTGAGTTATCTCAGCCCCATGCCCTCTTCCTTCTGACACGCTCAGAGAGGGTACCCTTGTGGACAGTGAGATGTCATAGATTCGGGTGCCACCTTTATTGCCCACTGCTGTAAAGCTGCTGCTTCAGGGAAGGCTGAGGTGGTTGCATTCCTCTAGCAGCAGTATGCCTCAGCACGGTCGTGCCAGAGTTTGGAAAGAACAGGGGTACAAAGCGATTGCTGCTTCTTGGTTTTTTCTTTCACTTCTGCTTGTTGTTTCCATTGCTGTTATTATGGGAACTAGTTTAGTATTTAATGATGAGGAGGTAACACAGAGGAGTGGGCGGGGATGGTAAGAGTAGGGTTCTTTGTCATACTCCACTTTTGACTAGGATTTGGCAGAAAGAAACCTTTGGTCAGGTTTCATCCTTAGATGGTGCTTCTTACATATTTGTCAGGAGGACAGTGTGGCCAAACGACCACCAGCTGGTCAAAGACTGAGCTGTGGAAGACAGTTAGGTTAGATGGAGCCAGACTTTGGTCTGGCCCAGCAGAGCATTCCTGATATTCTGTTGTTACAGAAAGGGAGATACCCTAGCTAGAGTAAATTACCAACACAATGACAGTGGGGAGAAGACCCATTAAAAATGTACGTGGTCAAACCCCTCTTCCCTTTGCTTTCTGCAGTAGAACTGATGGACCTGAAAACTAATTGCGGTCTGTCGAAAGCTTCTGGCATGTGAGATACATGGAAATTTTCATCACTATTAGTAGGCTGTGGTAATTGAAAGGCCATGAGGACCAAATAATGTTTGAATAAGGTAAGACTCCTTTTGGACTTGGAGTATTCATGTTTATTTTCACTGGGGGTTTATAGGAATTATTGCTTCTGTGACCTGCTTGAGAGCTTAGATCAAAGGACCAAAGTCTCCTAGCTCTAACATTGACCCTTAGGGAAAGAACAGGAAAAATAAGGCAGCTATAGAGTGATCCTTCCCATGGTATAATTTCCCAGCTCCCAGCAATCAGCATTTTAGTGATTTTTTTTTTTTTTTTTCTGAGCCAGAGGTTGCATCTGAGCTTTCATGTTTAATAACCAATGATGTACATCTCCTCTATGAATTTGCCTAATGCTTTTTTAAATCCAGATAAAGTTTTGTCCTCTGCCTGATCCTGTAGGCAGTAGGTTTCAAAATTTAATTATGTATTATAGAAAAAGTATTTCCATCTGTTTGTTTTAAACCTGCTTTGTTTTTCAGAAGAGCAAATACTGACAGTAATAAGCCTGTTTTGTTCATGTAAGCGCACACATACTAGAAGTTTCTGCTGGCAGAGCTGTGTTGATTAGGGGTCACTTCTCAGCTATGCCAAAAGCTACGTTGGCAAAAAAAAAAAAAAAAAAAAAAGGAGAAAAGCTCTAACTTAGGTAGGCTTCCAGGAAGAATAAGGGGGCAGGCTGTATTCTCCCCATAAAGTGAGGGATATTGGCCCCTGGTCTTCACTTGACTTGCAATCTAAGGTTGTTGAGAAAAACCTTCTTCTTGTGGTGGAATTCAGCTGCTTGATCACTTTTGTTTCAGACCTGTAAGTGGATCTTTGCCTTTTTCTGAGCCTCTTGCAGGTGCTTAACTGGAAAAAACCCTGATCACCTCTTTGACCATTACATTGTACTACTGTTAAATGAGTTTAATTTGCGCCCTGTCTCCCTTTGCCAATGAACTGAAATGTGACTTCTTTCTCTCTGGTGGCCCTTCTCAGAAAACTTTTCCATAAAAAAAAATCAGGTGGTAGGCTGATCTTGGTTGACAAGCACCCAGAGAAAAAAGCAGTTGTGAAATCAAGTGTTTGCTCCTTTACTTACAATAGCTCTGCAAATACCAGGGTGAAGTATTGATCTATATCTGAAAGTACAGAAACTTTCTGTATGGATGAAATGCTTATTGTCCTTCTTTATCTGGGAAAATAGTCTTGTGAGAATGCTTTGTCTTCTCCTAGGCTTTGACATTCCATTTTTGTCTTTCACAGGAAACTCAGTTTCATCTAATCCACAGGTCAGTTGGTTTTCATCAGTTTTCCTGTCAGATCGTAACCTGATGAGATGACTTGTTTTTCTGTAAACATTTTTAGCTTTCACTGCTTTACTTTCAAGCCTATTTTTATTTCCTTACTCTGCACATAACCTGTCCAGGTTTTGCTTGGACAGAATCACAGGCCTGCCACGGTCTGCAGGCCATTAGCAGTGTGGAATCAGCCAGGGCAGCCAACCCAAGTTGGCTACAGGTGTGTCCCAGACCATAAACATCATGCTCAGGAGGGGGGAAGTTTGGGCTCCTCTTGGCCCTGATCTTCCTCCTGCTCCCGAGAGCTGTCTTCCCAGTTTTTATGGTTGCTGTACTGGGGTGAGTATATCTTTGGGGTTTTTTTATACTGGCATTAGTAGCAGTTTGGCTATTTCATTAAGTCTGTTTTCATTTTGACCTGGGAGTCTCCTCTCCTTTTTCTAATCTTTGTTGGGGAGGGGTCATCGGGTGATAGAGGAACTGCTGTGGTTCAGCCCTGGATGCAGACTAAATGTAAACATAACCCTTTAATGTTGCCTTGTTTTAGCTAATTTTCATTAAGTAAAAAATGACAAATTTGCCTTTATGTCCCCCTGCACACTCAACATTTTGTACTTATGTGTGGTGATGGCATGTTCCCCCTTGAGTGCTTTGTTCAGTTCCAGCTGCACTGTTTGAAAGGAGAAAAATAAAAAAAAAATAAATTGAAGCAACCTGAAAGACAACTTTCCAGAGTCTTGGAAATATTTGAATATAAAAGAGTAAAATGACAATTGTGGTTACATTTGGGGCAAGAAAAAAATATGAGTGACCATGACAGTTACATATCAAATAATGGATGATGCACAGATTACTATTTCAGTTAGGGAAAAAAAAAAAAAAAAAGAGAAAAAAGGCAGTCTGTTCTGTAAAAGTATTTACTTTAGTCTGTTTTACATTTATTACCTTTCAGCATAACATGGAGCGATATGCACAGGCTATTATTATACAGGGTATTGTATGATGTAGAGAATGCTCAGGTGTACTGCGTGAGTAACAAGCAATGAGGTACATGAGATCATCCCACTTTCTATTAAAGACAGTCAAGGTTTAAACCTTTGTGGCTCCCTCCCAGATAAATTTGTGTGACTCCAGGAGGGATGGTACCTTCCGGGTTCACCTCCAGGGCTTTAGCAAGAAGCTTTTTTTTTTTTTTCTGAGGGGTGGGGTGTGAGGTTTGTTATTGTCTACACTGGAGTTTGGTAGCATTTATTTCAAATGGCAGAGGTGGTGGGCAGCCTTGTTGATGGAAGGAGTCTGAACTTTGTTTGCTCTGCTGTGGTTTGATAACGTCTTGGATAGAGAAGAAATATATTAAGGATCTTGACCACTGCAAATGATAAGTAATAATTTAAGGAAACAGAAAGCTTCTTGAATGATGAAGGTGTACATCTCTAAGACAGACTGTGGCACGTGCCTTAGCATGCCCTTGTGTTTATTTGTTATCCTGTCAGTAAAGAGCATGTGAACGTTACTCTCCAGCAGAACCTGTGTGCCTTTGTGAACACAGGCAGCTTTTCAGAGAAGAACCTCTGTGACTATTACCAAAATTGCTACTTTCTGGTTTGTCAGACCAGCTTCTGAATGACTGTCCTGGAGATAGTCATACTGGTTGAAAAACCAATGCTCCTGTAATTTCCAGCAAGTTTGCATCTGCAGGCAGAGTTTACAGTTCCTCAACAAGAAACTGGAGAGACTGCCAGTAGAGGCTCTGCACAGAGGAGTTTCTAACTTTTTTTTTTTTTTGAATGAAGATATTTGCACTGAACATGTCAGTACCTGATACAGCAACATTTCTGCCAGATAACGTGAGGTACAACTTGTATATTCTGAGGAAAAAGACGAAATAGAGACATCTTCAGATGGGCTTTCTGTGCAGAGCTCCAATGTACTCTTCTCCATTTATTCTTTACTGTGTTCTTGGGTTTGTTCTTGGTTGGTTTTTTGGTTGGTTTGGTTTTTTTTTTTTTTACTATTTATATCTGGTATAGCTATCTTGAACTGGTTTGCTTTTTTTATACCTTCAGACTGGTTGCAACAGGCACACTCTGTAGGCATGTTTAGAGGCCATAGTGTGACTTTGTCAGAGCTCTTCTGCATTTCAGGTCTGAGAACAGGATGTTAAAGACGACACGAATCCTGCATGAAATGCCTGTCATTAGCAAAGCTGTCTGCTTCCACTGCTTGCATTTGTGTCATTGTTTGAAGTCTTTCTTGAAGAAACATGTGCTGTCTAGCTGACAAAAGCACTGCTGAAACTTGCCACGATGATAAACACTTGTATTCTCCCCTTATTTTGCTCAGCAAACATGCTTTTGAAAGTGGAGTAGAAGTAAGAAGTGTAGTGGAAAAGCAGAAATATGCTGAGCTGACACTAGTTTGGGAAGGAAGGGGGAAAAATACAAACTCATCCTTAGTGTAGGGTTGTTCTTCTAGTTTTCACAGGAAAACTTGTCTATTAGTTCTCAGGAAAAACAAAATAAAAATATCAAAAGTAAAATTATTCACCTTGTAGACATGTAGCTAAGCAGGTCCAAGGATGCATTGGAATTTAAACTTTTGTGTAAGCTTTAAATTGCTAAGTATCCCTTCTTTCTCCCACTGCCCTGAATGACTGCTGCTGAAGAATACTTCTAGCTTTTTAAAATGGGCAGATGCCATTCTGGCTGACTTGACCAGAATGAATGACTGAAATGGAATATCACATTTTGTAGTCAGACTTTCAAGGTGTCATCGTGTGCTTAAAGTGGTTTTACTGTGGATATTCCAGATGCCCCGACCTACACTTGATGGTCACTATCAAGTAATCCATGCGATGAAGACAATGGGCAAAGCAGCACTCTTTTATTTATAATATCGAGCTATTATTAGTGTCTGCTTCTAAGGAACCACATGTGAGGCCCCGTGATGTGATTAATCAGGCATTCCAGCTGTTTTTGAGTGATCCCAGCACTGACAACTGAAAGCAGGAGGAATTCTTCTCCAGTATAGCACAGTTTATGACATCCTGTTATGCAGTCTGAAATGAACTCCAATGTTCCAGTGAAAGAAAGCTAAACACTCTGTGCAGGAATGTACATATTCACTAAGAATTTGGCAAGGACAAAAGCCAAATTCAGGGCCATTGATTTGACAGCCTCATGTCTCATCCAATGCCTGCTGTTCTGGTGTCTGTCTGCTTCTTTCTTAAATTATGTATATATTCTTGGCCTGATAGAAGGCACACAGTACAGATCTTCTGAAGCACAGCTGAATTTGGGGGGAAAGCAGAACTGTGCTGCAGTTTCTGATTTTTACAGGTCAAACCTATACTTCCTTCTCTGCCTACCCAACAATTTAGATAATTTAAATGGTTTTTTTTTTAGCTTTTATCTTTATTAAAAAAATGCACCTCTGGTGTATGCACTCCCAGAGTAAAAACCCCAAAAAAGCTCATGAAATAATCCAATACTTTCATCTAAAATTACATTCAAACAAACATGCTGACGAGGGAAGGAATAGATAACATAGATGATACGTGAAGCAGGACCCAGCACAGGGAATACACATCACTGACACTGTGTTTTCCAGGCTTATGTGTACATTTGTGCTAGGCTGATTTATGGTATATGTGCATGTGTTGTTGTAAAGCTGGCTAAAACCTTTGCTGCGGATAAATGTGGAGTTTGAGGATTGATCTCAAATCTGCTTTTTCATTATTTAACCAAAAGGATGATTGGGTGACATTTAGTAAACCTTGTATTTATAGGACTGAAAGAAACTGTTGATCTAGTGATTCTGTTCCCTTGCTGCCCAAAGCAAAAGGGTCATGTGGTATTCAGTGGAAGTTGAAGCTATTCATGGTTGATGATCAATGTTATTGGGTCATCTTTCTCTATGTTCATTTTTTCAGGCCTGAAATGCTACAGGGTAATTTTGCCACAGGCAAATGAGGTTGATGTTAATGGCAGTCCTGCTCCTGCCATTCCAAACTCAGACTGAGTCCTCCTTAGTTCAGGACATCCTCAACTTGTTTAACTTTTCTTTGAGATGAAGTGGTGCTAATTTATGCTTTCTAGCTATCCAGTTTTAGACTCGAGCTGGTTAAATAAACTAAACAGTTCCTGTAGGTGGTTGTATTCCAGAAAGCACACTAAAGCTGTAAGATGCAGGAGATGACATCCAAGTGAGGATGCCTGTGTCCTAGAGTCAATGTGAAATCTTCAACAGCAAGCTACCTGAAAAGGCCAACATTGCCTCCAAAGGAAGAAATGAGTTCAGCACAAGTTCTTCTGTGCCCAGCACATATCTTCTTGGTAGTTAAGGAGTCTAAAACAAGTGTGAGACCTCGCACCATGCCAACTAATAAAGAAAGGTATTTGGAAAGTGTATTGTGATGTCAGTTAGCATATTTGATCTTGTTAATGACAGCAGGTTTCACCCGATGGCTGCCAATTTGCATGTTTTATGACAGAAGTGGACAAATGAAGAACCAAGTATTTATTTATTTGTCCTTTAATGTAACTACTTCATCATTAATGACGTGTTGGTTTTGGTGGCCTACACTTCTTAAAGGGACACATCCACATTTCACAGTTCTTCTGCCAGGTCCCACATGAAAATGCAATCATGTAAGTATTTATAGTATGATTTTATTCAATGTGTAGCATTTAGTTACTTTTCCCCCCCCTCATTTTTGTTGCACACATAATATATATAGCATATGTGTCTACATTTTACAGGACAAGTACCCGCAGATATTGTGCATGAAGGACAAGTAGGTAGTGGAAGGAAATGGAGGGAAGAAGTCAGATGGTAACAAAGCTACTGGAAGGTTTGTTTTTTTTTTCAGAGCCTTTTTATGTGTTTTGGTCCACGATATGGTCATCTGCAGTGCAGCCAGAGTTGCAAAGCAGACAGCCCTAGTGGCTGTCCTTTTAAAATAACCAAAAATCAGTTTCACATATTTTGGTGTTATTTGTTTTGGGGATTTTTTTTTTAAAGGGGGGAAAAAAAAAAAAAAAGAGCAGTTTGTCAAACATTTAAGGTTGACAGGCAAGTCATGTTGTTGCAATGCAGGTAAATGCTGTCATGAGTGACACTGGCTGTGTCATGATGTGCAGCATTAGCCAGGGAATTTGAGAAGACAGGCTCATGAAAAAAAAATGAATGTTGTCAGACAATCCTGCATTTTTTATTATTAAAATCTTGAGTGAATTTGGTGCTCATGAAAGTGAGGGTCTAAGCTTCTCCACACATCTCTTTCAATAAATCTCAGTTCTGACCTGCAGCACCCTTACTATTCTGGTTATGGGCCTTGAGCAGAAATTGCTCACCATGTTAGATTGTGGTACTTTTGTCACACAGATGGCTGAAGACTTAGACAAGGCTATTAAACATACGCTCTTTTGTTGTTGTTGTTATTGTTTGTTTGGTTTTTTGTGACCAAACCATAACCTAAGCTGAGGCTCTCAAAGTTGATGAACACTAGCAAATTAAGTGTAAACCTCTCAGTTGTGTGTTGGGAGTGCTTTACTAAAATAATGGAAATGGGTAACTTCCATTCTGGTAGGAAGTTACTTCTGTGAGTTCATATTTGGGGGATTTATTCATTGGAGCAATTGTCCTGAAAGAGCCTTCCAGAAAGCACTGTCTGTGCCTGTTATGGAAATAACTCTTTTTGTAAAATGTCATATCCAAAACATGAGTCCTAAGAGCACTTCATTATCCAGGTGGGCTCAGTTACTACTACTAAGCAAACAAGTGTTAGTCAAGAGGAATGGCTACATAATGTGGGTGTGGGAAGCTTCAGTCCCCGCAGACACTCCTGAGAAAGGGTTGTAGGTGCTCCTGGTAACTCTGCTTTATGAGTTCCATCTGCAGTGTAACCGTGAGGAAAATGGGCTGCAGTTAAGCAAGGATTAGCAGCATTGCCTCTCTTATTCAAGCGAACATCAAATCCAGGTCCCTTGTGAGGGAAAGCGTTGAGCAGATGTGTGATTGTCCCTGAAGAAGTCACGGCTCAGGGATCACTGCTGCTGCTTTCACCCTGGAAGAACAAACTCTAAGACCCTGTGATGCAGAGGCCCTGGCTCATACGTTCTGTGTCTCAATGCAGAGCCTAATCCACTTAGGCAAGCATGGAATGAAAATATCATTGCCTTTACAGGGAGAGCCGAGGGCTACAACAAATCTAAATGCCATAGTTCCATCAAAATAAACACTCAAAACCATCTTGACATCAAGGGTATGGAGTTGAGAATGACATTGAGAATGAGATTTTAGGAAGAGTTTATCTCTCTCTTCATGCAGATATAACCCCACTTTAAAAGGATTCTAGTGCCTTTATAATAATAATTTTTGTAGCCTTTGGACCAGAAACTTTTCTTCTGCCCCCTGTTTCTGAGAAGTTGTGAATTCTCAGGGCACAATTTTTCTGCACTTTTTCTGCAGGGGTGAGCACATAGCCTCATTACCACGTCCACCAAGTTAGCAAAAGAGAAAGTCATCTACCTGGAACAGCCCTGACAACCTGCCTGTTAAAGAGATAGCTACATGTTCATCTGTATGACTAGGGGTCGCATCAGCAGGAAAATTCTTGGGTCCTCTTCAGTAATGTCAACAAAAAGAGCAAAAGCCTAGAAGGACTCAGTGAATGGTAGGATGTTTTATGTAGTGTATACATGTGCAAATTATTTCACTGTAATCCAGCCCTCTACTGCAACTAAAGCTACAGTACTTATTTCAAATTATATCTCTCTCCTGGTTTTTAATAGGCTTATGATTTCAAATGTGCTAAAATTAAAATCCTGCTATAAACTCTTAAGGGATGTTGTAACCTGTTAATTTTTGAGCACTTTGAGACGACAGGGCAAGTTCCTAAATGAAAGAAACCAATTGTCCTTGTAAATCTCGCATTCCTTGGCTGGAGTCCACTCCTTGCAGGAGGTACTGGTCTTAGCACCTGATTTATTATTAGATTGTGTAGTTACAGTGGCTTACAATGCTGAGAGCTCCATTAGAAAATTGTGATGTGGCATTAAAATTTTAACGAGCAATATTCTGTTTGCATTTTGTCCGCTTAACATCAGATTGTCAAAGATGAGTAAGGAAAGAATATTGGGTGTCCATGAAATGCTTTCAAAAAAGCTAAAATTCCAAGGACTAAAGAACAGACAGGAAGAATGATAAAAAAAGATAAAGTTTTAAGAATCCCTGACCATCTTTTGTATTTATTACTATTTTTATTACACTAAAATATTCAACATCTACCAAATTAAGGCTGCATGTTTCTGCTCTGTGATTAAGTCTGACCTCTGTCAGTGTAGACAGTCCTAGATCTGGTGAGATTTTGTGAGTCTAAATATAATCAAATTCTGAGAAACCATAAATTGTGTTTATACATCACTATTGAACATTCCTGTACTCTCACTACATTGTTTTCCAGTCTATCAAAATGTCTGGGGACAGTTTTCTTTCTTTGATTATTTTCACTTTCAGAGCATTTTTTATGTGGCATAATATATATAGTACTGATTCTATGTGGGTATATTTAATACCTGCCTAATTCATAAAATGCTTCCATAAAGTGACCTTAAATGGAGCTTTTACTCTGCAGAATCCCTAGTAAAAACATCTTGCTACCACCAATAGATTTAAAGGAGGTGTAGGGGTAGACTTTGAAATTCCCTTTTACAAGTGCAAATCCTCAGGCAAAATAAACAATTTTTTTTCAGATTAAAAAAAAAAAAAAATACACAGAGGTGGTAAGAAAAAAAAAAATCTATTGTCTGTAGAAGCCTGTGCTTCAGCAAACTAGGTTCATGTTGGTATGTTTGCTAATTTTTTAAGTTTTCCAGTTCCAAAATGCATGTTTAAATGATTGCATTGGACAAAGGAAAGACAAGGAAAAATGATGCAGCATCTTTAATTTATCAGTTTACATGAGATGCAGGCAATAGCCTGTGGGTACCAGATTGTGATTTTTCTACTCAAGTACATTCTCATGTTTTACTGATGAGCTATACGCCAGACCCTTGTGTTCTGTATAGGAAGAGTTTCATGGAACATCTGCTTCAATTGCTCTATCTTTTGCTTTGTTTTGTCACTAAACTCACTTAGGCTACAGAAGCACTGACTATAAAAGAAGCTACTTTAATTCAATAGCATATCAAGAAGGTAGATTCTCTAATGCTTGTAATACAGCTACTTCTGTCTAATGCTTTCCATTTCACCAAAAGTGGTGTGACAATTGACACAATATTCTGTCATACTTTGTAAGATGTATAGTTTTCTGACCTCCTGATATGCTATTTTTTTTTTTAACCAGAAAAGATGCTTATGCATATATGTATGTGTATCAGCTGCAGATAGATTGCCACGTAGGAAGGTGTATCTGCATACCTGTATCTGCAACTCTATGTACAAGCCACTGATGAAAAAGTACATATAATTACCAGAAGAGTAACATTTTCCCCATTCCCAGTCAGGTATCACAAAAGAAGGCAACAGATAAACTCAAAAAAGTGAGAATAGCTTTGACTGTGCTTTAGCATTTACATTTAAATGGTACTGGATGCTTTGTGTGTATTTAAACTGGAAGGGTAAAATGGTTTACAGGTGCAGAGAACATTATATGGGAAATTAAAACAACATAGATCACCCTTTGCCAGTTTACTAAATATTTTTTCTTGTCCCATTAGATAGTCTTGGCTCTTTTGTGTTTCAGGGTATCAGGGTTTAAGAGCTGCAGCTTCACTTTGAATTTCTGTATCATTGTCAAATTTTGCTGAAAAAAAACCCCAAAAACCAAATAAAAATTTTTTTTTTAAGCCTGAAACTGTGTCTACAGGACACGACCTTTGCTATATTCTCTAACAGTGTCACAAAATAAATGCAGGAAGGAAAAAAAGGGAGGAGCTTTATGAAAAAGGGAAAAGGGGATAAACAACCTTCCCACAAACCTTCCTTATTCCATTTACCATATTTTTGGTCTGGACAAATGCTGAAGATTATGGTTTTGTGACTGATCTTTTTCTAAGGCTCTAATCTGTTTGCTGTGTGTATATATATTTATTTTTTTCTTCTTAATTGTAATCTCTCCTGTGCTGACATCTACCATGAAAAATGCTGTTGCGAACAAAGAAACTATGAGCAGAGTCTGAAACTGTCCTTAGTTTCAGTGTTGCTATTACCAAAAGGATATGTGGCTTAATTTTATTTTATTTTTTTTTCCGAAATAGAATTTATCATTTTATGTGAATTGCCATTGACAAGGCTGGTAATTAGCCTTGTTTTATTTTCAGTATAGTTCACATCCACACATCACAGGACAGAAAATGGGAGCCTTAGACAAACAGAATCCTTGTAGAAGATCATTAGGAATCCCACTGTGACATGCCACGCGCAACCTTGTTGATTCAAATTAGTCATCTGCATTGTTCCATATTTTAGACTGCAGGAGGTTTCAACTTATTTTACAAAACCACAATTGTTATACGTTTATGGTCAGAGTAACAAGTAATGTTCTGTGCTCTCAGAAGACACCAAAGACATTTTAATATGTACTCATTATGCAACTCTGCCTGCAACACTATTTAGTTTCATCAGTGTCTAGGTAACCAAGCTCTGTTTTCCTAGCTTTTTACAACTGAGCTGTAAACATGAACTCTCAGTTAAACACAGCACTGTATAGAAAGTGTTATCTGAGATTTAGGGTTTAGATTTTCCTATTTATTTATTTTAACTAAAAAGAGATCTGTAATGATATACACCTTTTGAAACGAATGTATCCTTTTTCTGATTTTTGTGTGTGTGTGCAGATGTAATACACAGGCTCAACCACTGCAGTTTAGCTGATAAATTATAAGAACAAAAATTCTGTTTGTCACAGTCCCAATTTACTATGAGGTCAGATACGTACCTTCAAAACAGAGTTTACAGCAGAGTTATGAAATGGTCCTTTATGATGACTCTTTGATCCTATACACGTCTTTATGCAAAATCTCTGCTGGTTATTGCCGAAAGCAATATGTATGGTTTTTAATAAATATACCTCCCCTGACTAATATGTCTCAACAATTTACGTTCTTTATTACTTTCTGATATTTACTGGTGCAAATGCATCTATTTCAGTAGATGATTTACCTTGACAGAGTATTTAGTCCTACTCCGTATCCTGTCACAAAACTCAGAAGCCCCACAAATACTTAGGTCTGTGCTATATATGCTGCAGATGCAAATAATCCAAACCTAAACTTGTCCTCGATAGAGGCAGGGGCCTTCCAAAAGATCCTAGGCTGAGAAGGATATATTTTTATTTTCTAGGATGTTGTCAGAATTTTAATGTTCTTAAAATAGATAGGTTTTATGTTATATGTTTTTGGATACAAATCCACATACACGGAAGAATTATTCATATGAATTCTCATTCCCTTGTGCATAGAATCAGGAACCGTTTTATTACTTCATAGTACATCACAGTGTCAGAGAAAGGATTTGAGGGTAGTAAACAGCTCAGGGGACCAGTAATAGAATATGAAGCCTAGGTTGTTGGTTCAAATCTAATCCAGGTTAGAAGTAACAGCAATTATTGCCTTCTAATGTCTTTTCAGTGATCTGTATGAAATGAGTTTGTGGTCTCAGTGTAGTTTCTGACAGGTGTCTAGATCACAGATGACACCATGGCTGGCAAACTCAGTGTTAGGGACCGAAGTCCAAATGGGTCTGCAGATTGAACTGCTCTTTGCTGTCAGAACAAAACTCAACCATTTCAGCAACAGAATGAATGTGTAAGCTACTGAGGTTTTAGAGCCTGTTCTACTGATGAAAACTATTTCAGTCTTCAGGCTTTTCCCCAGGAATTTTCTCAACTTCCAACAACTTTTTTTTTTGGTTAAACAATAAAGACGAAATCATTCTCATAACACCCACGTTAGATATTAGCACCCAGAAGCACCAGACATCAGGCATAAAAGGAGCAGTCATGATAGTTTCAGTTTGCTTGTTGAAACTCATATGCTTAAATTTATTCAAGTGCTTCACAATAGAAGAATTCCTCTAACAGCTTGCAAATCTTTGTGACGCGTGGCACACGTGCACATAGTCCAGGGTGTGTTTCATAAACCCCTCAGGGTAGTAGCACTGTGGATATCTTTAGTTCCCTTCTATGTGCAGGAGCACTAGAAGGAATCTTTACCAGCTAGGGATACCGCTCAGCTGACCTCCACGACGCGATCATTCACGCTGCTTGCTTTACAAAGCCCCCTCCTCTCTGATCCTGTTGGGCTAGGTTAGATTGGAAAATATGTGCAGAAAAACTCAGTGGTGACTGCGTGACATGGCTTTGCTGGAGTTGGGTGTCCCAAAGGACGTGCAGAATCCCCCATACAACTCCTGCTACTACAGTGAGCTGCTGTATAATGTGTAGGTTGCAGAGCTGCACCCTGGGTCAAATCTTCTCCAATTTAAATTCATGTGCAAAATCCTATGGATAAACACTATGGTCTAAGTAGAATAAATGCCCCAAAGACATGTAGAAACCATCCATTTTTATGCATCATCCATTTAGAAAAAGGAGAGTTCTGAAAAATCATGTTATTTATGGACCTTCCCAAGGGTAACCATGTTATAAAAGAACTGGGACTTTATATAATAAACACAAATCAGTGTGCTTAAGGCAACTAACTGACAATTATGTGCAGTTTTGATTATGGAAATTTACATTTCCACAAAGGAATATAATTACAAGGAAAGCAAAAAAATTTTTTTTTAATCCTAGCCTTGTACTTTTTGACCTGGGTTTCAATTTAGCAGAGATCCAGGAAATTTTGATCAACTTAGAGACATATATAAATGTTTGTATAGTAAGTATCTGGCAGGCAACAATGCTTCTACTGAGGATCATCTGGATTTCACATGATACTAATTACTGGGTAGTAAAGCCAGTAGAGAAGAAAGAAATCCAAAGAGAAAAGCTACCATATTTTTCCTACTACAGGTGATAGATATTATTTGCCTTATTATTATTTTACATTATTTATGGGTCACTCTAAGAGTGACATATGTGAGTTTAATATATTAATGTAAGATATTATATACACGGGGAGAAAGAAAACATTTGGGTCTAATTCTTACATATT